>WUWR02000160.1:0-101472 GCA_009982885.2 Hyles vespertilio | reverse complement strand
GCAGTTGACGGTATATATCATAAACTAAAATTTATCGTTACGTGCGTGGTGGCCTGTTGGTAAATGGACCAGACGCGGCTGCCAACATGTTCACGGTGGTCGCGGGTTCGAATCTCAGGGCACACCTATGACTTTTCGGAGTCATGCGTGTATTGATAGTCAATAAATACGCACTAAAACGGCGAAGGAATACTTCGTGAGGAAACCTGCATACCATAGCGATTATAAGAATCTCTATGGTATGTAAGTCCACCAACTCGCATTAGGCCAGCGTGGTGGCCATAAATCCTGTGATATGGTCTAACCACCCTCAATCGTACTCTCGATTTTAGAGGAGGATACAGATACACTTGTTTAAAGGTTTTGGGGAGCGATTTGTTAGATATCTTGTGAAGGAAAAATAACAAGCAGATGAACTGGTCATTTTCTCGACACTATTGGTCGGATTGAAAAATCTTACTTTACCCACTTTATTGCAATATCTTTTTTTAATGGCAACACCAAATTCGATTACAGCGACTCTCTCACCGGGTCAGGTAAGTTTGTGGGACTATACGGCAGTTGCAACAATGGTTGCAACTCTTTTAATAATTATTAATCCTGCCATGAGAGTTGCCAGATCTCATTATAAAGCCGCCGTCCAAAAATCGAAAGGAAATTTGTTACGAAAAATTGTGGCTAGGTTAGATAGTGAAGGTCCGTGGTCTCCTTTATACCATGAATTAAAGCAAATAGGTCGATCAATTTGGCTTATATTGAAATTTAAAAATTGACAACAACTTCACCACTGGTATTGAGGAGACAACGGAAGCTCTGTTACAATCATTAATTCCGGATGATAATGTTGAAAATGACACAGAAGATACCACAGGCAGATTAGGATGTGGGCCGTAGAACTGCCGAACTCTTCAGATTCAAATCTCTCGTCCTTTGATGAATTTAGTGAATCGTACGATCTCTGCCCCTAAACAAGGCTTCCGGTGACGACAAAATATCCATAAAATGATAAAGAAGCGTGTATATCGGCCGGCGATGCATTACTTACTGTTTATAATAGATGTATTGCTGAATGGGTGTTTCCGCGAGTATGGCGTACCGGTTTCATTCGGATAATACCCAAGAGTGGCGATAAATCACCGCATGATCCGAAGTCGTATAGACCTATTACACTCTTGCCGTCGCTAGGGAAACTTTAGAACGTCTTATCGTCCCTCGATTGCTACCGGGTGGACAAAATTTCACGAAAATCATTCGGATTTACTACGGGTAAGTCAACCATCGACGCGGCAGTTTTCGGTTAGAAGAGCGGTAAGTAATCGGTGCGCAAATATGTACTTGGTATTTTCCTGGACATCTCCGGTGCTTTCGACAACGCTTGGTGGCCAATGCTGCTTCTTAAGTTGAAATTACGAGGTTGCTTTAAAAATATATATTCACTTATTTACCTCGTATTTCTCGCACGGAACAACCAAACTTAACTTGGACACTATGCCGTGTCGAAACCACTGACGATGGGTTGTCCACAAGGCTCAGTCTTAGGTCCTTATTTGTGGAATTTAGGCTTCGACGATTTTCTTACGATTCCCTTACCGTCAGGGTGTTGTTTGACCGGATATGCGACGATGGCCTCTTGCTCATAGAAATCAAACAGTAGGTCGGGACTAGAAAATAGGTGCAGAACGCGTGTTTAAAATTAATATGTGATTGGGGCCATCGAAATCGCTTAAAGTTGCACCACATAAAACGTTCCAATTACTTTTAAAAGGAAGTTAACAATCACCGCCGCGATTTAAATTAATAATATCACTGTTAAGAAAAAAGAATCGGTTTGTTATCTTGGTTTAATTTTGGAAAGGAATTTTTCATTTCTTGAACATATTAAAAACGTCGGGGAAAGTCGAAAAGGAACTTTTTTGCTTTGACAAGAGTATCTAAATCAACATGGGGGCTATCTTTCAATTGTGCTTTCAATACACTAAAATCATCTATGGAGCAACTTACTTAGGATGTATTTGTTACGGATCTCCCCTATGGGCTGATAGGGCTACTATCGGCGCTGTGCGAAGAAAACTGCTCCAGAGCCAACGCTTGGCCTTGATATTCTTGTGTAAGGCATATAGAACTGTTAGTACCGAGCTTGCCTGTCCTGGCGGTGTACTTCCAGTCGACCTGGAGGTGCAACGTCGCGCCGCCATGTATTACTCTATTAGGGAGAATATGATAAAGTTTTTTAACCGCACGTGAACTTATTAAAATTGATAGATTATTTAAACCGCTTTCAGTGGTATAAAGCAACTATTAGATGAATGGCAAATAGATGGGAGGTATCTTTGAAGGGACGACATCTATATAAATATTTTCCTTGCGTTCGTGACCGTTGACAAAGACTTGGTTGGATGTCGATTATTGCGTATCACAGTTTCTCACGGGCCATGGTAACTTTAGGTCTAAACTTTACTCTTTTAGCTTGTTGAATCGCCTGCATGCCCATGTTCAACACCTAATTGCGAGTATGAGCAGTCCGCGCATCATATACTTTGGGAGTGTAGTCTTTGGCAGATATGAGCGTAAAACTATGCTGGATAGTATGCAGATATCATCTGGAGTCGTATACTACATGGACCTTGTAGAGACTAGGAAGAACTTCCGTGCTTTCCGGCGTTTTTGCCATACTTATTATTGGAATCAAGTCTAAAAATCTCACATGATAGGTCCCATTTATAATGTAGTGATGATGTGATCCGTGGTGCTTTACAGCTGGCTTGCTCCGGCTGTAAAAGTCTTTTTACGAGGTTATTTACCTGTTTAGTTCATTGTTTTGTCGCCCCGCTTTGCACGGAGGGAAGTGGACAATAATTTATTTCCAACTCCTCCTATTAATTTCACTTTCTGATTAATTTCGTTTGCGGGTTAAAGACAAGTTAGACATTCCCGGAGACTCGCCGAGCTTCAATGCTCGGTGTCATTACATGCGTGCCACTGTTGATCCTGGCTCACAGGAGTTACAGTGGTGGGTGTGAGGGTGGGACAGTCTCTAGAAAATTATTAATCCTGATATTCCTGTGGGGTTTAGACCAGGAATATCACACGTGGGTTCGTAGTTCCCACCAATCCTCAAGTAGATTAGATGAATTCCTGATTACTCACTACAACCTTGTTCTAGGTACACCCGCTAAACGTGCAGAAGGAGTTGGTCGAGTATGCTCAGTCCGAAGGGCTGGTGGTGCTGGCTACTCGCCCTTCGGCTCGCTGGTGTCGCGGCACGGGCAGTGGCTGCCGGGGCCCAGGGTCGACGACGCACGCTGGCCAGCATCGCCGACAAGTACGGCAAGACGGTGCCGCAAGTGGTGCTCAGATGGGCGGTAAGGAGTTACCTACATTTTTATTCTGGCTTAGTATTGACAGAGGCTATGGTTGATATTTTATGGTAGTGAAGTTCATATAAAACGCGATATTACTATGTTTTATCATTCCAACATAATTACGAAGGTTTGATGGAAATTGTAAGAATGTAAGCTGAACCCTAATCGTGATAAACGTATGGGCCTATGTCACTATGGCTCAATATTTCTATGATAAGTTTCTAATTTCTAACACTATGCTGGTCGCCCTATGAAAATTTGAATCATAGGTAAGTCTTTATCGTATTACGTTATTGCAAGCTACAGGAGAGGAGACAGCCTACATTGATTGACAATATGATCATCAACACAAAAGAATTCACGTGCAAAGCCTAATTGTATATTTCACAATACCCCACAGGTGGAAAGGAACGTAATCCCGTTGCCGAAGACAGTAAAACCCCACCGACTCGAGGAAAACATCAACATCTTCGACTTCCAGCTGCAGCCAGAAGAAGTTGCCCGGATCAGCCAGTTCGACTCGGGCACGCGCTTTACGCTGCCTTCCTTTTGGCAAGAACACCCTTATTATCCGTTCGAGAAGGTCGACAATCCCATACCCGACCCGTTTTTACCTACCTCTAACAAAGAATAAACAGTATTGTTTTTTTTATTAATTGTAAAATATAATTTAGATGCGTAACTTGGATCGTGGGTTTTACTATTGCCTAATATTCCTAACTAGGAAAGTTTCGGATCTTAAAAGTATAATGTTTTTTATATCATACAAAATTAGCGATAATGCAGGGATCAACCTGCACTTTCAATCACAGACAGCTACTAAAGAATTAATTCTGTTATTAATGTATCTTACTACTATCGGTTGTTGGTATGACTTTTACTTTCCCCATAAGTAAATTTGATGATATGCGAATATAATAAATGTTAGTTTCACACAACGTTTTGGACCTTTTTTTTAGTAGACTATAATGTGTCCCACTGTTGGGCAAAATACCTACCCTGTGTTACTCCACTTGACCGTGTCCTCGGCGAGCTTTTGCCATTTAGCTCGAATGCATCCAACTCCTCTTTCCACCCGCTACTTCGGATATTTTTTGTTTAATAATTATAAGGATTTAATAAAATCTAGAATGGTGTAAAAATAAAACAAGTCAGTAGGTTACGGCAAGTTAATAGTATTATTTCATTACATTAGTTGCTACACACATAATTACATTGTTCATTAATTCCATATCATTGTATCAACTCCGGCGCACGGACACCCAGGCGTTGGACAACTTAGCGCCTCCTTGCAACCTCTTTTATCTATCACATGCAGTTTTAAACAATACCTATTTCATATAATATTTCCTTGTAAATCAGACAGATTCAAATTAAAAACATATCGATAGTTATTCGAGTGTTGCCAGAGCAATATTCGATTTTATACAAAAATAATCGATTCGTCTGAATTCGATTTAACAAATAAAAACATAAAATTAAATAATATCATGCAATCGCGTATTATAAATAAAAATGTATGACGATATAGTTATGACGTCACAAGACAGCAGTCTCCAAGAGTTAAACTAATATTGCTACACCACAAATAAAATATGTATTAATAATTAAATATTTTTATAACAGTTGCAACGGACGTGTCGACATTGAAAACCTGCCTTGTGACGTAACAACTTCTCGGCAAAAAAATAAACATATTCCATTTTTCAAAACATACATTATTTGATAATTAAAACTCCATGCAACACATTAATAAATCTATCTATTATAGGAACCATGAGGATAACCTATTTCTTTCCCCTTGTCTCCCGCGCCAAAACCAGCGGTGTCCGTGTGGGGAACAAACTTAACACATATCAGTTCATTTTTCCGGCGCGCGCCACTAGCGCCACACGTCGTTGCGGCGACACACAACAAACACCCGGTTATAGACTCGCAACTTGAGGCACGACCGGCTCGAAAACGAGGGGAGGGAGACGCTTAAGATCGTGAAATTAAATTCTGTATCTGTATCTGTATCAGCCCATATACGTCCCACTGCAGGGCACGGGCCTCCTCTACAATCGACTACCGATTGAGAGTGGTTAGGCCGATATAGTCCACCACGCTGGCCTAGTGCGGGTTGGTGGACTTACATACCATAGAATTTTTATAAATCGCTATGGTATGCAGGTTTCCTCACGATGTTTTCCTTCACCGTTTTAGTGCGTGGTGATTGACTATCATGAAATTAAATTATTTCCTAGGTATTCCAAAAATATAAACAAAAGTAAATCTATTCGGAATTAAATTAGAAACATTTCAATTGCTTTCTGTGAATAATTGTCAATTAAGACAAAAAATGATGTATAATATCAATAGTGACGTCATTCCATTACAGTGTGAGTGTGCGAAAGAGATATCGTTATGCTCACACTATGCCTTTTTATAAAAAAATAACTATAACTGACGCATTTTGAAATTATTTCATACTTTTTTATTTAAATTATATTTGTACTTCTGTCTAAAATAATTTACTAAATTAAACATACCCTCTGAAAATAATTCCGCATCAAATGGAAAAGCTCGCTTCAAAATTACCGCCGGTACGATTCTCATCAGTTAGGGAACGATTTGAGAAGAAAGAGTGCCCATATTACCTCCCTACTTTTATATTATATGTCCCATCCCTACATGTCCGCAAGAAGATCGCGCACCAATTTGTTAGTATATACCGATAGCTGCATAAAATTTTATGAAATCAGGTATACTGTAATCTGTCTCGCATCGAATACTTTTGAAGCTGTGCGTTAGATGCTACTACGTGAAGCCTAACAATTAATATTCCAATTATCTTCTCTTGGACAGCTCTAGTATTCCCGATTTACAATATATATATGTAGTTTCAAAGGATGACAGATAATGCTGTATGACTCAACTAACAAATTATAAATTCTATATTTAAATCATATATTGCAATTCACATAATATTCCGACATTTCATTATAAATTTTTATCTTCCTGGGAAAACGAAATACAATTTCATCAACAAAAATTGATGTTTGAAATGAGTCCTCAACGCGGTCTTTCATCGTATAAACCCGCATTTCTTCAGTAACAAATACTCTTGTGTGATGAACAAGATACCCAGGTGATGGGTGATGAAGGTGATGGAGGTGATGAAGGTGAACAGCAGCAGTGTGTACCGCGTGGCGCCACGCCGCTGTACTGGCTCAGTCCTGGCTGCGTCACTGACTGTTCGCCAGCTCATCCATCCGGCATCTGTCAACATCTCATTATCTTCATCATCTTCAGAAGCAGGATAACGAACATTAAATAAAGGCATTTAATGAATTTCATAGCGCGCTATCTGAAGCGACATTCATTTAACGCGAAACCTTCATCATCGTATGTCTATCTATATGACATCGGTCATGCTTCAATGGTAGGTGTCTTCCACACGAATACTATTCAACTCCAACTCCCACCCGTTCTACACGCCATGCGATCTGCTCAAAGCCTAAGTGGCTTTGCTAACTTGCTGACTCATTGGGCTATTTCATATCTATTCATTTCTCATTTGATCTTGTAGGTGAATAGTGATAGCGGTTTTCCATCACGGATAATACGAATATCTAACTACCAGTTTTACAACTAGCTTATAATATTGATACGATGCTCACCTGACGGCCATCTCTGCTACCTCCAGACTCGGGTAGTCCAGCTCCTTCACCAGGCATACACAGCGGACAACAGGTTCGAGTTCTGTAAACAGCATACATGCCATGGAAGTTGATAATAAATCAAGAAGTTTTTTCTAGCGCGGAGCGAGGGAATGAAGAAGGCGGAAGAGATACTGTTTGAATTAAACTTAACAGTAAAGAGACTTAACGTCGGTATTCTGTGTTAACGTAATATTCGCTCCTCCTCCCTTTTTTTGCAATGTATGGCGAGACAAGCTAACCATCGCCCGATAGTAAGCGATACGTCATACGACCGTCCAGTAGCAAATATGTATAGTAGCAATACCAAATACACCATGAGTTAGAAATCAGTGCCTCTACTGCCCCTGCCATCTTGATGTTAAGTCTCATTATGTCCAGTAATCTTATTTGGCTACAGTTCCTTCAAACCGGGAATACACAGTGCATTAAAACATGCTTTTTGGCGGTGAGAAGTCAGAAGAAACATTGCGGGACCACCACAAGAGAGGAGAACGGGAGAAAGAAAGTAGGGTAGGCACCACCTACCCTATTCCTTTCACCATCCGCACAAATAGGCCTCCGCCTTCCCCTGTAAGAAGCAACATACACACATCGTGTGGTATGACACTATAACAAATACAGCAGTGTAGTCACACTGGCGACGGGCCTGCGCTGTGAACCCGCGGTGCCTCTGGCCATCACGGCGGAGGGGTACTCGTCGGTCGCGCGCCGCGCTCCGGGTCCTTCCACGCCTCGCCGCGCCCCGCGCTCACCTGCTGAACGACTCCGACCTGCGACCACGACGCTTATCAGGCATCGACACTCCCACACAATAGTCACCATACTGGTCCTTGGCAGACACTAATATACATCTTTGTGTCGTGGATATCAGAAATACTGCAGCAGACTTCTTGCTATTAAACACTCTTAAAAAACACCTGAGGCCGCGCCCACGAAATCAGCGGGACACGATCGGATGGCAGGAAATGAGCTCACACAAATATTTGTCACGATTTAGAATTCGTAACAGACATTGTATGCTACCTTGCAAGAAACAGAAATCCTTAGACTAAGGTTACAGCAAGTTTGTTTATTTAATTTAATGAACACATATAATTATTAAGAAACACAAATGGCGGTCTTTGGGTGGATGTATTGAAATATGAAATAAATATAAGAAAGTCTATAAAGTGGATGATAAATAAAAATTGTTGTGTGAATACCTGTCGGGTCGCTCGTAGTAGGGCTCGTGGTAGGTGGTGTGGGGGGGAGGACACGCCGCCCAGCCCGCGGCTCCCCTCCGTTCGCGTTGAACCGACACTCGCCGTTCGATGAATACGAGTAGTCCTGCAACGTGCACGTATGTACTTTAGCAAACTTCATAATAGTGCATCACATTATACCAGAGATAGCGTCTTAATATCCTAAAATATTCGAAATCTATCACTTATACAGTTTATAAGTGGACCGAAAAATATAAAATAAACATTAAGAGCGTATACACCTTGCGCGCAAAGTCACTATAGGTATTTCTTCGTTAATTTCACGCACACATAAGCGACCAAAGCTGTGTGCGTAAAGCTGCCGCGTCGGCTCGCTATACAATCGGCTCAAACAACTTTGATCCGTGCGCTTCAAATATTCAATTGAAATGTAACTGTAATATAATATCATAAAAATATTTTATTTGCATTATAAGTAGACAAATATTACTGTGCAGCAAAGCATAATACAAATTTGGATACTAATCATATTTTCGTTATTATTACATTGTTAAGTTGCATTCAAATCAGTGTTCAATCAGTATACACTACGGACGTTTTATTAATCATTTCGTGTTTGAAACACATAAATAGTGTTAGGGGCCTTACAACCCCCTTAAAATTACGAAATATATTTAATTTTATATTACATACATAACATAATTTAGCCTCGGAATAACATCCCATTATATTACCTGAAACATAATTTATACTCACTACAAAATCATTGTAGGTAATAAAAATAATTAAATATTTTACTACCAAAGTACTAAAATGTGGTAATCGCATTCCGCTATTTTTACTACGCGCGGCTATTTTTACTACGCGCGGCATAATCGACTGCAGCCAGGGGCCCTACTATATAAATCCGAAGTTCGAATCTTCGTGACGTTTTTCGTTTCGAAACCTACTCTGTAACACGAAATTCGAAACTTCGGATCGAAGAATGAATGATTCGAATATATCGGCAATCCGAACATTTACATTTTTATTTACTATATTCATCCGAAACGAAGTTCGAAACTTCGGACGAACGAAGTTTGTGACGATACGTATGTACCTACTCTGTAAATGTTCGTATTGCCGATATATTGGAATAATTCATTCTTCGATCCGAAGATTCGAATTTCGTGTTACAGAGTAGGTTTCGAAACGAAAAACGTCACGAAGTTTCGAACTTCGTTCGGATTTATATAGTAGGGCCCCAGGCCGGAGCGACGAGCGATACGTCCCTCCCTCTAGAAGGCCTTGCGGCGGTCTGATTTGATCCACGTCGGACAGCGTGTTTTATAGTGGTTTTTAAATATTTGTAGAAAACATGAAAACTAATATTGTTGAAATATAAAAATGGTAATTTATTGATAAGATGTTCTTCTATTATAATAGCAATTGTTATAAAAAATTATGCACGATAAGTTGGTGAAAAAAAAATATGTTCTTGACGAGAGTTTCTGAATAATTTCGCATTGTTTAAATTTTTATTTTTCAGGAACTAAACACAAAAAGATTATTTTCTCAGCAAAATCCTCCATAAGGGTCTCATTAGTCTGATAATATTTTTATTTTCATCTTATATTTAGTGGTTAAGGATATCTTAAGCTTCTAAATTGCCATTTAAAGCCTAAATAACGAAACTTGTGTTCAGTAATCCGTATAGTACTCACAAATTATCCATCAATCTATAATATTTTCCACTAAAATCCCTAGATGACAACCTTTTCTAAAATTAGTAATAATTATTTTTCCTTTAAATTGTTTATTGGTGGCTATTAACTCATTTGAAAAGTCCTGTTTTTAAGCCAAAAAGCGCGTGCAGTGTATAAACGCTCTTAATGTCGCATCAAAAAGTGAAACTTTGCGCATTTCGACGCTACAAAGTAATACGTTCGAATTTCGACCACGCTGCGAAGTAACACGTCGCGTAGCGCACTACGCTGCGTATATTGAGCACGCTGCGAAGTAACACGTCGCGTTAGCGCACTACGCTGCGTATATCGACCACGCTGCGAAGTAACACGCCACGTACCGCACTACGTTGCGTATATCGACTACGCTGCGAAGTAACACGCTGCGTAGCGCACTACGTTGCGTATATAGACCATGCTGCGAAGTAACACGCCAAGCTGGCTATTGCATGGGATTCTTTTGTATACTGGGTCTTATTGTTAGGGGGTATGGCAATCTAGATTTCAAATTATTTAAGCTCGGCAGAAAATCATAATGCGCGCCGGTGGTACCAGTATATCTCCTTTGGTCTACCCGAGGTCACTGAACAGCATTCCTACATTAAAATTTGGTACGTATATAATTTAATCGAGTCCACCACAATATTAGAGACAATTTTATAATTATTTTCCTTAAGTTGTTAGTCATCAGAGTGTGATTAAGTTGCGTTTAAAATGTAATTTTAGGTAGTGTACTACAGAAGCTTCAGTAATGAATTATATTAGAGTTACTTGATAGCCTATCAATAGTACTATGGAGGATGACGTGGCGCGTATGCAGAGTGTTGAAGCTTGAGTTTTTTTATAGAGTACATGGATGAACTTTTCATAAATTATTTAGGAAAGCACCTATAAGTTGCGTAAGATCTGGGCGATGAAGGCGTCTGGCTACAACCCTGGAGTCTAAGGAACCAGGAGCCTCGAACCTCATAGACTTAAGAATTATGCTTAACTTTTAAATATTTACCTAGATTCATTAAAAGCGTGAAAATACTACCGAATAGTAAAAACTTACGCGTAGTAAAACTTACACCGCCGCTGAAATCATTGAATACCAATAGGGGCCTACACCTGCTAACTGCTATATGTTTTAATGGATTGTGTGTCAATGGGTGTGTGTGTGTGTGTTGGTGGGGCGTTGAGATGTAGGTACTAGAGGGGACACCACGAACAAATGCGTGAGCAATAAATGCGGTACATGTAATTATATTTGTTTTTGCTACTACTTGGTGACAAAACGTTACTTTTCGCTACATAGGTCCGCGTCCTTAGGAGCTACTACGAAACGCATACATATTCGATATATCCTGCGATTTGTATAATGTAGATGAACGAATCGTTCATCAGTCAATATGAATGGACCGAAAACAACAGAAGTAGGTTTCAACACGCTGAATCACGTGACATTCGATATGTTTGTATTAGTCCCCGCAAGTGCGCACAGATTTTGTTCGACGTGTCCGCTCTGGTGTGGATGTGATACAGCGACGTACCTTGACGCAGTGCGCGGAGAGCGAGTGCCGCAGCGCGTGGGTGTCGTGCGCGCGCGCCTGCACAACAACACGCTCAGCGACACACAGTCATACAGACGGTTACAACGCGGGAGAGACGAGACCTCATACTAACACTACACTGTGCCCATTTAATAGGAACACACAACACTGATGTGTGTTTGTTAATAAAATTATTAATACCCATTAAAAATACTCTTTTTGGCACCATTTTTTCTTAATTTCCAATTATAATCATATTAGATATTCGATAGTTTCTCGTCCCTGATGCGTCAAACCGTCTGAGTACACAATTTAGGTAACACATTTCTCCAATGTGTTGTCGGTGGGCGCTGGTCCGCGGGGAAGCATAACGTGCGCCGGTGAGTCGTGACTACACTACGCATGAGATGGACACTAGGGACGTCTACTGGCTTCATGAGGCATTTGAAGATAAGAACATAAAAAATTGATATACAGGGATGTCCACGATACACTGTACACCCTGTATTTAGTAGGGTGTGTTCTAAATTGAAATTTTGTATCAAATAAGACATTTAGAAAATAGATTTTCTATATTTTTGTTCTATTGTTATCGAATGACAGTAGCGGTTTAGTATTGATGGTAATCGCCAAACGCCTCATAAAACCAGGGATTTAGTTTAATAATGAATTAGTACTGCAATACGAATACTGAAAGAATAGCTAATTAACTACATTGTAAACGGTTACAGTGTGATTGACACATAGTCATTCAAGTTTGCACCACAACCTGTTTTTATTTGAAGACATTAGTATTGTATTAATAGACAAGTAAACAATATTTTAATTTTTTTATACTTTATCAAGATTGTGTTATGGAAGACTAAAACTTTTCCATTAAAGTCGAACTAGCGTTTGGCGAAGTCCAAACATCTATTATTTAATTGTAACTTTTATAAAAAAGTAATTATATAAAAAAACGTCATTTAGGCATATAATTCCATAAAAGTCCAGTTACAAAAAAGGTTTTATGATTATAGAATACTTCCAAAAAAATGAACATCGATCCTTTAATTTTATTTACTACAAAATTTCATTTAACTTGTAAACTTAACTTTCCAAATCTGACCTGTGCATTTGGTACAACTTTTACTACCAAGTGACGCATCACTATTTATCTTTATATGTGTTGTATGTGTGTGTGTGTGTGTGTGTGTGTGTTTGTGTGTAGTAGGGCTGGTACTCACGTCGCAATGTGACCTCGTCATGGCGGGGTGTTCGTACCGCTCGTCAGTCTCGGGAGAGGAACGCGCCGGCACAGACCTCCGGGACGGCGACGCGGGACACTGTTGTGGGCAAAACTTGATTTATATATATCACACATATACATTCTCCGTCTCTATCTCTCTAATTTTTATTACAATCTATGGCGAGACGAGCATGGCCGTTCGCCTGATGAGAATCGATGCGACCGCTCATGAACAGTAGCAAAACAAAACAATGCTTGGGATTCCATTGCACTCGCCATCCTGAGATATAAGATGTGAAGTTTCAATATGTCCAGTAGTTACTTTGGCTACAATATCCTTCAATCCAAAACACAACAGTGCAATTACACGACTGTTTGACACGAGAAATGGTTATTGCGGTGGTGCCTACCCAGGCGGCCTCTAATATACGAGAGACTTACCACCAGTAAATCTCTCTTCAGACTTAGCAAGTACACAGATGTTGTACAGTCTTCTAAGGATTCCATTATTTACATAATAATGGTCAACCTTTTAACAAATATTCTTAACATCATGTATCTTGTGGAACTTCTTTGTAATGGAAAATTCGTTGGGAGTGTATTAGGCCATAGGCTACGCTGACTTAATGCCTGTCAGCTGACTTTAATACATTTAAAATCTATAGAAAGGTTTCATAAGAAATGGTTATTACTCCAATGCATGTGGGCTAGCTATTGTTATCATCATGCTTCATTATTAATTTTCAAAGCTTTCATACGCTCTATAAGTTAGTAACTTTTTATCATCCAACATGCAATTCATTCAAGATTATTGTTACATAGTATAATATGACAAATTAGAATATCTAAAGCTCAATTTTACAAACATGTGTTAAAAGACAAATTAAATAACTTTATTATTTACATATATTAGAATAGTGTTGATTAATTCACTAAATACCTTACAATTGTTTTCTCCCTGCATTTTGGACTACATTGTACATGGGTAGTGCAAGTAGATTTTGCCTTAGCTAGAAAAGCATGTGGCCACATCACTGAAATGGTACTTCAGTAACTTAACTAATTTGAGTGGAATGGAGGTGACAATGTGCATTTAAAATCTCTTACCTTAACACTTAAACATAACACACGTACCAAAAAGTTAAATTTTAGACATGGGAAAGGCTGCAGATATGTCGGAAGTGGACAATATATTTCTAACACTATACTTTTTTATTTTGTTGTGGGTTAAACACAATCTACAAGTAGCAAATGATACAATTTTAAAAAAGAAGGCCGTTTTTTTAATATAATACTATTCTTTATACAGGGTATATCAAGACTGCTACCGAAAACGAAGCCGGGTGGTAGTTTCAGCGACTTCAGACACAATGCAATAGAAAATGTTGCAAAAAAACCCGACGATTTTTTTTTGTTAATTTTTTCATATGGTCGTATTAGGGTGGTAAATACATTTTCTTTCCTAAAATAATAGTGTATACCCTTTTATTTATAAAGACTCTAAGGTATAAAAGAGTTTAAACTATTATTTTAGCAAAAACTATGGATTTGCTACCCCCAAAATGATGATATTTAAAAAATTATAAAAAAAATCGCGTTTCTTTGCGAAATTGTTTAGTTATATTGTGTTTGTAGTCACTAAAACCACCACCCGGCTTCGTTTTCGGTAACACTCTTGATATACCCGGTATAAGTTTTAACATACATTAATAAATTACAAAAGTTAAGCCGGTCGGAATCGGTTTACTTTATAGGGACGCTACATCATCGTAAACTCCATTTTCGTGGCACTTAGTTGCTCGGCGTCTAATACTAGTGATCTGACAAGATCTGTAGTGGTGGGTAGATAGCGGGTAGATCTAGTCTGTACCACAGAATACTAACAGAAGTCAAGCTTGTGTATGTACTTCACTTTTGTTGCCACACTCACACTACGCTCGGCGTTCGCGCAAAGGTTGAAACTCGCGCTCGCACTGGTTTCGACTGATTTCGAATATCGTGTCGGTGAACGCTGTCTATGTGTGAGTTGATTTAGCGCGCTTTGTTAGCTTGACTTCTGTTAATTTAGTATTCTGTGTCTGTACTCTGTAGGTAGTTTACCTGCGGCGGGTCTCGAGACGCTGCGTCTGGCGGGTCTGCGGCCTCGGAGCTGTCGCTTCCTCCCGCCTGCCGCCACACACACATTAACCCACCTAGAGCTACACTCGTCTACCTGCACGTCACGTGCCTCGGTACCTCACTACTATCGTTTTATGGTATTTACAGTGTGTTCCAAAATCTCTGTTGACTCAACATTCCATTTTTTATACTAAAGGAGATGCAGGGATGAACTGATTGACGGGAATATACGTAATATCGCGACTACTGGAAAAAGAAGTTAGGAAGCCAGCTGCCCATCGGCTTAAATGGCAAAACATTAAATTATAACTATACATGAGTTGTGTGATTCATGTGGCTTTATGTCCACTTCAATAACCGAAGAAATGTAGCCAGAACCCATTAATTAAAAGGAAAAATCAAGATCAAGATTTAGGATGCGAAAATGTTTTCTGCTAATGTATTGTTTATCAGCATTAAATTATTATCCTTATTCGTATAAATACGTCTATAAGAGCCAACCGAGATTTTTCCCACACTGTATATTGCAAACAAACATAGATGGAGACAACACGAGCGAACTCCTGCACAAAAGTTAGTATGCGATTATGACATGTATAAAACCATACATTAGTTGTAACACATGATAGTTGATACACCCATGCTACGCAGCACGCATGGCATATGCACACGATGCCTTACACTCCAACTTATATGATTTTCTTTTAAATAAACTTGTGCAACTTAAACATTTTTAAAATCAGTCTTATCTCCACAGCATAATGTACATATTGGTACTGTGATAAACAGACACGCGAATTCGCGCGCATTCGACGGTATACGCGCGTCTGCGACCGACCAGTACTTTACTCTATAGAAATGTGTGCCATTAACTTTGTGAAGATACGGTTGAATTTGGTCCGGCACATTGTCAATAGTTTTATAAGTCTTCGTGTAATAAATTAATCCCATCAAAAACATCCTGTAAAAAAATTCCAAGTCTCGCAGCTCAGGTTTTCTAGCGCAAAAAGTTGTGAGATGCATGTAATACCAAGTCGATTAATTTATTTAGTCCTTAAGGGACCTTCTATATAAAGTTATTACGTTAGTTATTACCATATCAATATAAAAAAATCTTTACGTTTTAAATAATGGATCGACTTGGCCATCGCATGAAAACATAATGTATCGTACAATTTATACATAATGCTGCTGGCCAAGTCGATCTATTTATTTAAAACGTAAAGATTTTTTTATATTGATATGGTAATAACTAACGTAATAACTTTATATAGAAGGTCCCTTAAGGACTAAATAAATTAATCGACTTGGTATTACATGCATCTCACAACTTTTTGCGCTAGAAAACCTGAGCTGCGAGACTTGGAATTTTTTTACAGGATGTTTTTGATGGGATCTCACGTCTTTTTGTAGAGTCCTACTTTTTTCCTTTTCGTACTTCTTACTTCTAGAATATCACTAACGATTTTTTTTAAAGCCTCTGTCTTATGGATTTTTCTTATTTTTGTAGGTATCAATTTATCACAAATATAGCGGATTTGATTATTAATGTTCTTTCTTTCATTGTAATTGATATTTTCGAGTTATTTAGTCTATGTATTTGCAAGTTTTTCTTCGTCATGTTTTTCTAGAGGAATGTTGTACAGTTTCATGGGCTGAATACACCATTTCCCTCTCTATATCCCCTCCTGTTATGCCTCATATATATAGATATCTATCTACAACTATTATTCCATTATATACGGGTAAAATGATTCATTAACTGCAAATGTAACTTTGTAATCCTATACATTTATATGGGATTACAAAGTTATTCACGCAGTTGGTCTATCTAGAAAACTAGACACAAATTATGAAATGTTTGAATTTTTCCTTACTTTAGACACTAAACACTAATTATATTCTAAATTTGAAGGTTCTATGTCTGCTAGAAGTGCCTTCGACTTTTGATGATCGGTCAGTCAGTCAGTGAGTGACAAAATTACGAAAGTTTGACAAGTTACAATTCTTAAACCACTGGTTCAAATTGAATGAAATTTTAAATATACCGTGTTTACACAATGCCTGCTTAGTAACTGAAAATTCAGACTTCATGCTTTAGCCACAACGAAGTTATAGGGGGTTGAAAATGGTCTGAATTGCTTCGAGAAAAGGATGTTACGGCCTATAGCTCGACTTGGAGGGGGCTCGGCCGCGCCCCCAGATATAATTCACATATTAAAAACTGCAAGACAGTATAATACGCCATAAATAAATAATTGCACCTGTTTGTAACCTTTAATATTAATACCTTCAATTAAAATATGTACAAGTGTTTGGCGATCGTGTGCACATGTGGTTAGAGATGAAAATGCATCACACATTAGTTTCAAATAAACACAGTAACCGATGCAGCATTTGTTATTCTTTTGTATTTGTAGCTCGGCCTAGTCACTTATTTTATAGCGACATCTATCAGGAACCGAGTGAAATTTTTCATAAGTAGCGTATTCCAATTTCCAAAATAAATACCAAAATTTGAATTTAAAATCTTTGATATATGAATATCGAACATTGTTAATAACGAATTTTCGTGTCCAAATTTTTATTTTTGGAACCAGTAATTTGGCAAGTTAAGATGTAATATTAGGCAAAGTTATTCTGTAATCGTGTTTGTATGTCTCGTGTATGGAATGTGTATGATATCTTGTGTGTGTGTGTGTGTGTGTGGGCGACCTGTTCGTGCGAGGGCGGCGCGGGCGGGCGCGCGTAGAAGGGCTCGGTCTCGCGCTCGGGACTCGACTCGCACGACCGCTGCCGCCGGTACTGCCCGTAGCTCTCCTGCTGTACCGCCAACAATTACACACATAAGTAAGATCAGGGGCTCTACTCCGAAAATCCGAAACGAAATTCGAATCTTCGGACGATCGAAGTTTATGAGGACACGAATGTACCTACATAGAATTATGGTCGTTATTGACTTAGGTCGTAACCATAGACTTATGGTCACAATGTACGTTATATGAATCCGAAATTTTACAGCATAGGTACATTCGTATCGTCATAAACTTCGATCGTCCGAAGACTCGAACTTCGTTTCGGATTTTCAGAGTAGGGTCCAAGGCGTGGATACCACTTCGTGTCTTGAAAGTATCGGGCTTTTTTCGATCATATTTTTTTTCATTGCGATGAATGCCAACACTACCCATTGTGAGAATTTGTTACGTTCTCAGTATGTTCAGTAGTTAATCCGGCTGGGATATGCTTCAAACCGGAACACATCAGTGTATTTACACTGCTGTTTGGCGGAATAATTATTCTGATCTTACTTATTAGTTCATTTTCTACACTAACTACATGCTTGCATGCTTTAAGAGGTAATTTAATAACATTTGGTCTGTTGTATAGACTCCTGAAACGACACACTGTTCACTCCACTTAGACTAATGTAGTGATGTGTCCATCAGTATAAAGGGGTAGATGTGTTACCTGCTGTGGGTATCCCTCGTCGTCCGAGTCGGGTATGTGCGCGCCGCGGCGCATCGCCTCCTGGACCTAGAAAATTAAACATCATTTTATAATCAGAAAACGAATTCTAATCACTCTCTTTACTGACTCCCTCACTGCTGAGGATCGTCATTCCGTCTGATTCCGACAACCAGTTGTCTCCATCGGTTCCGTTCTGTAGCTTGGTGGACTGCATCGTTGACAGGTATTTTTCGTTCCTTTGATATTTGGTCCGACCATCTTTGGCGCTTCACACTAAAAGCTAATACAAGTAGTAAAATACAAAAATAATATCTATATACCACCTATCTGCCCCAACTTTCGTCCTTTGCTCGTATATCCATCATATAGTTGTCTGGCAGAAATTGCTTTGTGCGATAAGACCGCCAATTGTTGTTATTTTGTTGTTATTATTTTTCTATTATTTCTGGTGTACAATAAACCTTATGCGTGTTGCAGATGTTCATGAGCGACGATGATTATTACGCTGGTTTGCCTTCTATAATATAAAAACAAAATCAACCATACGGTCAGTGATGAATACGGGCCTCCTCAATAATTGGGAATTCCTATGCTGGTCTGCTGGGCGCCACATAGGAATTCTTCTAGAAACATCAATAGAACATAATGCAGATGCTAACATTTTTAACAGAAGTAAAAAAAAAATATATTTTTGAGCTTAAATAAATAGAGAAAAGTGTGTATGTACCTCCTCGGGATGGACGGAAACATTATCTAACTTCTCCAAATTGGGCAGATTCCTCAGCACTGTCATTCTGTACCTGGAACAGGACAACGGTAAATTAACAACAGGAGCCTTAATGCTTCATACTTCATCCACTACTACATTCAACACTTTTATTGTGTCGTTATCTCTAGAAAATGTTCAGTACTTCGTAACTTAGTCTCTTGTTTTACTTCCTAAGGGAAAGCAATAATTTATTTCAAATATGCTGCGTCCATTTTCCTTTGTTTGATAAATTTTGAAACTTAAATAATACGAATACCACATGATCCTGACTTACAAAACTGCGGTAATTGGTATGTTTCCACTACCATCTACATAATATATTCTTCACACATTCTTTAAAAAAACCCACAGCATTAAAATACACCATTACTCAGGCTTGTTTCCAAATTAAAAACATTTCAAGTGGTGGTTGGTCCCACACATGTAAGAGGCCGCCTGGGTAGGCCCACGGTAATATCTACTTTAATAAATGCACTGATGTGTTTCGGTGTGTAGGACATTGTAGTCAGAGTAACTACTGGGTATATTGAGACTTGACATCATATGTCCCAGGATGGCGAGGGCAGGAGCCAAGCATGTGTTGTATGGTTTTGCTACTGTTCATGAGATATCGTATCGTTTACTTGTATGTTGTATGTGGTAAATAAATTTTTTATCTATCTATCTAAAACAATAAAAAGTATCAAGATGATGTGGTATACTGACTCAGGATGCTGCGTGCAGGGGTTCTCGTCGAGCCACAGGCTGGTGAGGTCCGGCAGGTGGCGCAGGTGCCGAATCTCGCGCAGGTCGCGGATCTCGTTCTTGCGCACGTACAGCTCGCGCAGCCGCCGGCAACCCGCGAAGTCGCCCAGCGTGCGGATCTTGTTTATGCTGTGAATTTATATAACAACATCATCAATAGACAGCCTCCGTGGCGCCGTTGGTAAGACCCCCGCACCGAGACAAATGTTTGTGAGGCCCACAAGTATTTGTCTTGGGTCTGGGTGTTTGTGAGATCGAAAAGTCTCTTGTAGTTCCCGACACAAGACTTAAGTGATCTTAATGTGGGGTCAGGACCATGTTTGTAACTGTTGGGTATATTTATTATATTATTATTATTTATTGAATTTATAAATATACATAGATTAAGTTTTGTGTATTGACTTGTCATAAGAGCTCTTTCATTAACAATACCAATAAACCAATTTTATTTCATTAATGAGCCGAGTGTATTTTGGAAGGATATAGAAAAATCAAAAGTCACAGAAAGCTGATTGCTGAACATAGACTTTTTTAAAACATTTCTACAGGGATTTGTTGGAATTGAATTGTATGCAGAGAGACGCAAGCACAACCAAATAAATGATAACAATATAGTCTCTAGGTCGATACTGTACCAACTACTACCACAAAGGCGGATATATACGTAAGTGGTATTTAAATTATCCATTAATGCAACAGTGAGTCGAATATATTTTGATATATGCATTAAAAACGAAAGTCAACTGCAATCGGAATAAACAAAACCAAATCGTTGTTTACGATGAATAATGTACAAATTATCTGATTTAAAATTGTAATTGGTCCAAAAATTAAATCGTTAATGGTCAGTCGCACGCGATTGGTCAATGCAAGGCGCTGTCGGCCGACGATTGGCCAACACATCCCGTGCCACGCTCTGATTGGCAGAGCGTCCTTGCACCACGGTTCCGCCGCTGCTGCAAGTCGTTATTCAAACAAAAACTTTGTTTACAACAATGAATTTTTAATTGATTTCACGCTGCGTTGCGTCAAGGATGTATTTTGTTTCCATGTTTCCTTAAGTTTGAAATATCTTCTATTATCGGTTATCACTTCTCTGGACACTTAACTGATTTACTCGGGATACAGATAGTAGGTATATTTTGAATATGTGCAGTAGCTTCTCTACATTCCTGGCTTACCAAAGCCTATGTATATCAATGCGTTACCTGAGAGCTAGCACTTCAACGTTGGGCATCCGCCGCAGTAGACTCACGTCTCCCAGCTCTGCGCCCCTGGAACAATACAAGTCTAATTAATAACATTATACATAAATAAGCCTTCCACAATTCGCCAAGTCAAGTTTTTTTCGCAATAATTGATATGTGGAGGCTATCACCATTGCAGACAGAAATTCCAGCCCCAGTTAACTCCTATGACATTCTTCAAACCGAAGGTTCGCTTCGCGGGTTTTCATGTTTAGTTGTCATGTATGCTTATTATGCGTGTAATTTCATAGTATATCATTAAGATTGTTCGATTCCATAGTACTTTTCATGTAGGTACGCTTTTAGATTCGTTTGCGGAGAATAGTTTTTTTTTATATTATGGTCTTCAAACGCCGAGCCATACTTCTATGTATAGCGAGACTTAGAAATTAAAATAGTCTTGTTTAAGATATTCCTTCGCAAGGTCTTCTTAATCATAAGGAATCCGCTAATTGCCGTTTTCTGCAAAAGCATATTTATTAGCATGTGAAACATTTGGTTCTTTGATTATGATAAAATAATCTGACTTTTATTGTTACGAGTCCGGAGTGGAAGTATTCTACACACGCCGGCAGAATTAGAGGAACACGCGTTAAATATTGAATTTCTTAGAAAATATTATAATAACTGAATGTTTTTATTTTTCAATATTCAAAATGAGGCAAAATTTATAAAAAATTACTAAAATTGAGTAAAAAATACTTTGATTAATGACGCAAATGCAATTAAACGGAAATACAGTAAAATGAAATTTCTGTATTGTCAAATGTAATCGTGTATTTTAAAAACTTACAGAAATAATTTAAGAAAATTAATAATGCGTATTGCTACCACGGGCTCAGATAAGAGTCTGGATATGATCCTTCATGCTTTTAATGACGTCCTCAATCATTTTTTGCGACAAATTCTCCCACTCTTGCACTAACATGAATTTTAATCCTTGGATGATCTTAGGGGCTTGGTTTCTTCCATTTATCTTTCTTCCGATAACGTCCCATTCGTTCTCTATGGGATTCATGTCTGGTGATCTTGCTGGGCAATCCATTTGCGCGATTTGGGCCTGATTTAAGTAGTCGCGAACCATTTGCGCTGTGTGGGGCCGCGCATTATCATGCATAAATAAAAAATATTCGCCTATGGATGGTGCAAAACACAATACATGGGACTCTAAGATCTCTGCGACGTATCTTTGTGCAGCTAAAGACCCATTTTCTATAAGTATTAACTCCGCGCGTGCTTCCTAACATATACCACCCCATACCAAAATTGACCCTCCGCCATAACACACCTCTTTCAGTAAAGTTTCCTCGATTAGCGTTCTCCTCGATACCTCCAGATCCTCTCCCTTCCTTCTATGCAATTCACAACAAAACAAAACTCGGCTCCACTCATTTGTCCAGTCGCGGTGTTGATGAGCAAAAGCTTATCTGGCTACTTTATGTACCACCTCGAGTTTTGGAGCTTTTGACGGAACGTAAGACTTCAGTCCAACTTCATTTAAACGTGTTCTCACTGTACGCTCACTGATATTAACATCACGGACTTCTTGGGACATGTTTCGGGTCTGAATAGCCGTTTGAAGACGATTTCTCAAAGTTTTCAGCCGTATAAAATGACCATTCTGGGTACTGGTCCACCGTTTTCTGCCTTATCCTGGCATCCGCACATAAGAGCCTATGTGCCTCTAACGTTTAACGTTGAGAAAGACAACATATACCGACACACCCAATACGCGACTTACTGAATCCTACCCTTGACCACTTTCAATCATTGTTACCGCTCTGGTAACTTCAGTGGAAGGTAAGCCACTCATTTTATATCCTACAGACAGGTACTCTAAAAACAATAACAATAAAAATATCTTAAGTCACATAAAATGAAATTAAACAAAATTTTGTGAAACCACTTGAAAGTGAAAAAATCTTAAAAGCACTTGAGAGCGTATAATTAACGATAAAACTCTAAATATCCAAAAATCTTTTTGCATCATTTAATTTTCTAAAGGTGCTGAAATATAAAAACAACCATTTAAACAAACAGCAAACAAAATTTGATAAAAAAACTAATTTTTGTGCGTGTTCCTCTAATTGTGCCGGCGTGTGTAGTTGTAAACACAATGATTGAGTCTTGGAATAATAGATTCGATTTGTATTTATTTACACCCGGATAGTAGTGGTACTTTTCAAGTTATAATAAATCTCCGTGTTAGTTGTGATTATCTGTATGTAGATGCATTTGACGACGGCCTGCTGATAACTATTTTTCTTTATACTGGTACTGATATAGTTGTAGTGCCATACGTCGCGAATCATTTATCTCTGGTGGACCCTTAATTACTAAGGCTTGATTCTGTCCAGATGCACACAGACTTATCCCGAAAAACGACACATTTTCTTGGGTCACGAGGTGGTTTTCTGTGTATCAATTCGCTACCGAGTGCAAACATCCTACCACGCAAGCTGATTAGTGATTATCGCTAAAGGCATCGTCTTTGAACACGTGTTGAACAAAGCAAGGTCGATCCATCCCTGCATAACTCGCCACGCATTCATTTGTTTTCACAAAGCGCGCTCAAAGTACACGGAGTCAGCAATCAGCACATCATAAGTCTTGATTGTAACGCGGTTTGCCAAAACAATGAGGTATCGGATACTGTAGCCATCCATTCATCGACACCGTTCTTTTGTAAACAATAGGATATTCAATCAAAGACAGTCTTTTGGCAAATATGTATGAATTAAATGAAAGCAGGACTGTATTCAGCACTGGGGCACAGAATACTGAACTAACAGAAGTCAAGCTTCATACAAAGCGCGCTAAATCAACGCACACATAAACAGCGTTCATCATCATCATCATCATCATCATATCAGCCACAGGAAGTCCACTGCTGAACATAGGCCTCCCCCAATGATCTCCACAATGATGGAAGCGGCCTGCATCCAGCGACTTCCTGCGACCTTAGTCAGATCGACCGTCCACCTTGTAGGCGGGCGTCCAACACTTCACTTGCCTGTACGTGGCCTCCACTCGAGAACCTTTCGGCCCCAACGGCTATCGGTTCTACGAGCTATGTGCCCGGCCCACTGCCACTTCAACTTGCCAATCCTATGGGCTATGTCGGTAACCTTGGTTCTCCTACGGATCTCCTCATTTCATAAACAGCGTTCACCTACACGGGTTGGGTCAGGGGTGCTCCTATCTAGTGGTCATGGCTTGTCCTAGAATAGGTGCTACGAGTACGCGACCTCGGCCCCCCGAGCTACTGCAGTCACTACAAACATTCCCTTCCATGACTGCAGTATCCACTCCTACAGGCCATACTCTCCTTTCCCATTATATCCTCTACTCACAAACCCTATTTCCTTTCCCCCGCTGATGATGGGCAGCAGCGTCGTCAGCGCGAGTCCCCTCCTGCGCTCGCCAACCCGCCTGCCAAGCGTGGCGAGTATTGGCAAATACCCCTCAATGGCGACACAAAAATTGACCAGGCCTCCAGTCCCCGGCAGCCCCACTATTCCTGGCGATGGTAGCAGCCATGGTTACGGTGGGGCAGGGGGTGCTAAGAATCCCCGGGTTGGCCCCGGCTACCACCCCCGACGACGACTGGCCCTGGTAACACACAACATACGCACTTTGAGGACAGACGAGAAGATTGTCGAACTGGAAGAAGAATTGAGCGGGTTACACTGGGATATTCTGGGGTTATCGGAAGTCCGAAGAATCGGGGAGGATACGATAACCCTGAAGTCTGGTAACCTGCTCTTCTACCGGGGGGACGACCAACAGTCCCGAGGAGGTGTCGGATTTCTCGTCCACAGGTTTCTCATCAACAACATCGTATCCATCGAAAGTGTGTCGAGCAGGGTAGTATACCTTATACTCAGAATATCCAAAAGATATTCGTTGAAGGTCATACAGGTATACGCGCCGACCTCGACACACCCAGATGAAGAAGTAGAGGAGATGTATGAGGACATTAGTCGGGCCATACATACTTCCAAAACCTACTTCAATGTTGTTATGGGGGACTTCAACGCAAAGTTGGGCAAGAGAAGCGATGCAGAGTTGAAAGTGGGGCAATTTGGACATGGGCAACGGAACCTCAGGGGTCAGAGGCTGGCCGACTTTCTGGAAAAAGAGGGACTCTTCGCGATGAACTCTTTTTTCCAGAAGCCGCCTCACAGGAAATGGACCTGGTTGAGTCCTGACGGTTCTACGAGAAATGAGATAGATTTCATCTTGACGACGAATAGACGGATGTTCAGTGATGTTTCTGTGATCAACAGGGTGAAAACCGGTAGTGATCACCGAATGGTTAGGGGCACATTGAATATCAACGTCCAATTAGAAAGGCGCCGCTTGATGAAGTCTACGCTCCGACCTACTCGCGCCCATATCCAAAACCCCGAGAGCTTTCAACTCGAGTTGACAAATCGCTTTGATTGTCTAAAAGAAAACCTTGCAGTGGACGAGTTAAACAGCGGTTTGGTAGAAGCTGTCCATACGGTGGGATCTAAGTATTTTAGACCTCGCCGTAGAGATAGACCACAAAAACTCTCGATCCACACTCTTGACCTCATGGCCGAACGTCGATCTTTGACGCTGCAGTCTTCCGTTGACGCCGAAGCATATCGGCGGCTCAATAGACGGATCTGGAAGTCCTTGCGACACGATGTCCGTGCTCACAATACTGTGAGCATTAAGGAGACAATTGAGCGAAACGGAGGCTCCAAAGTGTTTGCGAGAGACTTGTCTATTGGGCAAAGCCAGTTGTCTAGGCTGAAGACGGAAGACGGCCGCGTGGTATCGACGAGGGCAGAGGTATTAAGGGAGATCGAGAGGTTCTACGGACAGCTTTACACCTCGGTTGCCAAACCTACTGTTAGCTCGGCCGAAGACCCGAGAGCCGAGTTAATCCGACACTTTAGCGATGATATCCCGGACATCAGCCTGTTTGAGATTGAGATGGCCCTCAAACAACTTAAAAACAACAAGGCGCCGGGTGAGGACGGAATCACTTCAGAGCTTCTGAAGCGGGCGGAACGCCGGTACTGAAAGTCCTTCAGAGGCTCTTCAATTCCGTTCTCCTCGAGGGCTCAACGCCGGAGGCATGGAGCAGGAGCTTGGTGGTACTGTTCTTCAAAAAAGGTGATAACACTTTGCTGAAGAACTACAGGCCCATCTCGCTCCTGAGCCATGTCTATAAGTTGTTTTCAAGGGTCATCACAAATCGTCTCGAACGCAGGTTTGATGACTTCCAGCCTCCCGAACAAGCCGGTTTCCGAAAAGGCTTTAGTACCATAGACCATATTCATACGCTACGGCAGGTTATACAAAAAACCGAGGAGTATAACTTGCCGCTTTGTTTAGCGTTTGTGGACTATGAGAAAGCCTTTGATTCGATCGAGACCTGGGCTGTGCTACAGTCTCTTCAGCGGTGCCACATAGATTATCGGTACATCGAAGTGTTGAGGTGTATATACAACAACGCCACCATGTCGGTCCGAGTACAGGATCAGAGCACGAAGGCTATTCCACTACAGAGAGGCGTGAGACAGGGAGATGTCATATCTCCGAAACTGTTCACTGCCGCGCTGGAAAATGCCTTCAAGCTCTTGCAGTGGAAAGGATTCGGCATCAACATCAACGGCGAGTATATTACTCACCTTCGATTTGCCGACGATATTGTAGTCTTGGCAGAATCGCTGGAAGACCTTAGCACTATGCTCGAAGACCTTAATCGAGTTTCCCAACAGGTGGGTCTTAAAATGAACATGGATAAAACGAAGATCATGTCGAATATCCATGTTGTGCCCACCCCCATTGGAGTTGGGGGCTCGACTCTCGAAGTTGTAGACGAATATGTCTATTTAGGACAAGTGGTCCGGTTAGGCAGGTCCAACTTCGAGAGAGAGGTCAATCGGCGAATCCAACTCGGTTGGGCAGCGTTCGGGAAACTTCGCGACGTCTTCTCGTCCAAAATACCTCAGTGCCTAAAATCGAAAGTCTTCGATAGTTGTGTGTTACCAGTGATGACATACGGCACCGAGACGTGGCCTCTCACTGTGGGCCTCATTAAAAGGCTCAAAGTCACTCAACAAGCCATGGAGCGGGCTATGCTCGGTGTTTCCCTACGAGATCGAATCAGAAATGAGGAGATCCGTAGGAGAACCAAGGTTACCGACATAGCCCATAGGATTGGCAAGTTGAAGTGGCAGTGGGCCGGGCACATAGCTCGTAGAACCGATGGCCGTTGGGGCCGAAAGGTTCTCGAGTGGAGGCCACGTATAGGCAAGCGAAGTGTTGGACGCCCGCCTACAAGGTGGACGGACGATCTGACTAAGGTCGCAGGAAGTCGCTGGATGCAGGCCGCTTCCAACAGGTCATTGTGGAGATCATTGGGGGAGGCCTATGTTCAGCAGTGGACTTCCTGTGGCTGATATGATGTTCACCTACACGATATTCGAAACCAGTCGAGACCACTACGAGAGCGAGTTTCAACCTTTGCGCGAACGCCGAGCGTAGTGTGAGTGTGGCAACAAAAGTGAAGTACATACACAGCTTGACTTCTGTTAGTATTCTGTGACTGGGGTCCAAATGTCGGATGAAGGACGAAAATGAATAGAAAACTACTTACTGTTAATCAGATGAGAATTGTTTGTCTTTAATATACATATACTGCAGACAACTGTAGGATCAAAATAAAATGTTGTGCTTTGACTTGTGTTGTGATATCAAAATACACAACAATCATAGCGTGGCTACTGGCTGCACAACACATATTTATCAGAACTTGTATCGCTAGCACATGTTCCTAGTTACTGCCACTACGCACGGATACAACATGACAATTCGCTTTATATATGACAAAATGAAAAACTTAACGTAACTTAGCTCAGTCCACAAACAAGATCAAGGATTTTTTTTTGGTCGCTATTCAAATGCACGTCGACTGGTAAAATAAAATGTCTTGGGACGTGAGACATAGCGTTCTATTCAATTATAATATTTTGCCAGGTCTGGGCGTTGTGACTTGAAAGTCTTTCACAATTCCTATGGCCCTACTAACTTCGTTCGTTCGTTCGTTCGGATGAATATAGTAGGGCCCCTGATACGACGCAAGATTAGTATATCTTAGCAAGCATTCAGTTTATGTCACGTGTAATAATAATATGTAATATATATAAATATACACTACGTTGAATTCAGTCCACGATGTAACTGGTCTAATGAGAGTTATTCTCATGTCGCTTGTCCGGTAATGTCTTCCTAGTACTCGCTCATTGTGATTCTGTGAACACATCACTGTCACTTTCGTACGTGGTACGTGCTCACAATAATTGTAATTGTATTTAGAAGACTATAAAAAATACATTATTGAATAAGCTCAGTGGTTTGATGCAGTCGTGAGGAGTGGATTTTTTCTGAGCTGGTATTTTAGACCAATGGGTTCGGGACTGGCTTTCCATCATATAAAGTGATTAACATACCCCGTAGAGTTCCAATATTATTATTTACTCCGTTAGCTACCGTTCAATTAAGCGTTATAATTGTGTTCAACCTATTAAGTAAGTCTTAAGAAAATTAATATTTTTTTAATTACTGTTTGTTATAACATTCAACTGCTGGGCACGAATCTTAATTTTACTTAAAAAGTGCAGTGTAGAATGTTGCTCTAGCTAAGCTAAGTAAAGTCCACAGCTGAACATAGGCCTCCCCAAGGATGTCCAAATTAACCTGTTGGAAGTGCCCTGCATCCAGCGAATTCCTGCAAACTTAACCAGGTCATCCGTCCACATTGTAGGCCGGAGTTAAGATTAAGAGAACTTGGCGAAACTCACCACCATATTTTTTTCTCAAGTAGATCTAGTCAAGTGTAATAGATGAGATAAAGTCATCGCTCGTAGCAACAGCTGCGGTCGCTCACGGCCGTCATAAGTTTCACTCTCGCGGGTCAACGACCACGCAGACTGGCATCGAACCTACACCGCCACGGTCGCCGGACAGATGTAAACAAACGCAACCAAACATGCATCCCCAACCACAAGTTTTTTTGTATCATAACACTAATTGGTTTGGGTTAGAAATTAATATGTTTAAAAACTAAATATACATACCTATTGCATAATATTGCGTCTATGGTAGCGGGTTTGACCACCGTATAAGTAAATATTAGCTAGGCTTACATTTATCCTCTATACAATACAAATCCACGTACAATACAGTGATTATAAAAGCAAATATATTCTGCGCTTGATATTCAAGTGACTACAATTGAATCTAATTTTTGCAATTAGGACTATCGTTATTTGGACATGTCATAAAAAGATTACGTTAATTTTCTTTAACATAAAAACAAGGTTTAAAGGCATCCCTGGGTTCAAAGTATCTCCTAGAAATGGTCGTTGAGTATAAGTACTTTTGTGTATGCATTTAATTTTATAACTAGGCTAGGAAAAGAGACAAATACACAGAATTTTTTAGATCTTTGAATTGTTAACTCTTTAAAATTAGAGTGTATATTTTTAAAATTTCCGGTCTGGATTACTTTTGTGCATGTCAGTGTTCTTCAACGGGCTATCAAACCCGCGACTCTTGACAGACAATACTATCTTGAAGCTAGGTCACTCCACGTCAGACACTGCAAGTCACAAAGCCTTCTTCACTTGTCAAAGTGAAACTATGAAATACTAGATTTATTCGTCATGTTTACAAGGAAAGTAAAAGTATTTGTTAATATATGAGAGTGGAGAATACTTAAAAAATGAAAGTTGAGTACATTATGGCTAAAACATCATCGCCAAATATTTAGGCAACGCCACAGTATAAAACACGTCAATCTACCGATTTAATTTGTTTCACTGGTAAAACGACATTCGTATTTTTAATGGAGATTGATATTCAAAACCAAACACAGGTTCTTTAGTTTGATCAGGCCGACATAAATGTGTTGATCGAATTTTTTCTCCAGTATACTTTGTTCCTCTGATACCAGTATTAGAGTACATAGTTTAGACCTGTTCTAAATTTCCTATAGTCTCACAACTTCTTGTTCATTAGGCGTATTCTATTTGTATATTATATTATGTATGTATACATTGATAAAAATACAACCCCCTATATTTGTCATTGTCAGGTAAACAATAGGTTCCATACAACAATGTAAACGTTTTAAGCCCCTCGCGTACCAACCACAAAAATTGCCATACACGACTAAATTTCAATTTTTTTAAATTGCTTGCCCTATTGACATAAATACCGACAATACCCACCCACTATTTACCCCCTCTTTGACCTCGTCCATAGCAAAACACGAATCACTCCATCGCTAAAGGAATCGATTTGCTGACCTACTAAAAACAAACGCAACTTTTGGGCTGAGAAGTTAGTGGCGAAATTTCGGGAAATTCGCTTGGCACTAAAACGGTGAAGAAAAACATCGTGAGGAAACCTGCATACTATAACGATTTATAAGAACTAGTGGTCGCCTAGCGGTCGAAATTCGACCAAATCAAGAAGAGAAAAAGTTTTTACCTGTATGATGATGTTGTTATTCTGATAAATCGTGCACATTTAAATGTACGTATCTCTCAAAATCACTTATTTCCCCTGAAGTATATGCAATTACTAAAATCGTAAACTACAATAATTTCTTTGAACCTGCAATAGTAAATTATATATATTTTTTGTACCTGAATGTTGTTATTGCAGATTGCTGCTACAAAACTTTCTTTATGCATATAATGAATGATAGCGCTCAGTATTTCACGTAGTATTCGTCAAATAAATCTTTTCTGTTTGATATTCAACAAAACCACAGTAAACATTTTTTTCTGACTTACATTCAACTACATATGTCTATAATAAAGCAAAGAAACAATTTGACCAAAGAGTATGTATACGTGTACAAATACTTGTGTATGCGTGTGTCAAATGCATGCTGGTTTATTATTGATTTAATGTACTTTTTCTGCATTATTATTAAAATCTTGTTTTATATTACATTTAATATTAGGCTTAATATTAATATTATTGCCTCATTTAAAATTAATATTATAATAATTTTAAATGAGGCAATTTAATATTAATATTATTACCTCATTAGGCAAATAAAACCTTTTTTTTTATATGTCTATGTCAGAAGAACAAAATGAAAAAGAAAAGAAACAATTTGACACCAGAGTATGCATACTTGTGTATGGATGTGTGTGTGAAATGCATGGCAGTGTGTGTAATGTTTTATTTTTTGATTTAATGTACTTTATAAGCATTATTATTGAAAAATATTAGCATTCTCCACTTCTCCTACACATAAACTATAACTGTGCCAAATTTTATGCTCCTGCGTCCGCGAAATTTTCGAAATTTTTAAAAGTGCGTGGTGGCCAAAAGTGCGTGGTGGCCTGTTAAAAGTGCGTGGTGGCCTGTTGGTAAACGGATAGACGCGGCTGCCAACATGTTCACGGTGGTCGCGGGTTCGAATCCCAGGGCACACCTCTGACTTTTCGGAGTCATGTGTGTATTGATAGTCAATCACCACGCACTAAAACGGTGAAGGAAAACATCGTGAGAAAACCTGCATACCATAGCGATTCATAAGAATTTCTATGGTATGTAAGTCCGCCAACCCGCACTAGGCCAGCGTGGTGGACTATATGGCCTAACCACTCTCAATCGTATTCTCGATTGTAGAGTAGGCCCGTGCCCTGCAGTGGGACGTATATGGGCTGATACAGATTAATAAATAGATTTCTATGGTATGTAAAATCCGCCAACCCGCACTAGGCCAGCGTGGTGAACTATATGGCCTAACCAATGTCAATCGTAGTCTCGATTGCTGAGGAGGCTCGTGCCCTGCAGTGGGACGTATATGGGCTGATACAGAGTGACGTGCGAATTGAACCTTTCATACATGAATACATACAAAATGTCACGGTTGTAACTTTAATGGATCGGAAAAATATAATTATTAATAAGTGCCATGTTCATTCAGCTCAGCCTATTTCCGTTCTATAATGCGATAGGCGTTGAATCAATTTCAATATCCGCCTACAATCACCCACTTCCAATCATGGCATTCCTCTGAAATGGAGACTTTGATAGAGGGAGAGAGGTTTAGGCTTATGTAGTGCATGTCAAAATTCCAATCAGACACGGTACATTTATAAAGCGAAAAACCTACGATTCGATTCTATACCTCAAAGTTACAACTTGTACTGGAATTCAAAAAATGTAAAAATTTAACCAAATCCGCGATAAAATCCGTAAATAATAGTCTTATTTCAATGTACAACTTGTACGTTCGGCCACTATTTATCATTTCGCCCCGTAGCGCCAAGGTGAGTGTCTCACTAAATATCACTGATGGCGCCTTAAAAACTATTGAAATTGAAGTAGCCTATGCCATGAGACCATTTAATTGCAAGTAGACAAGGGTACCGGCGTGTGCCGTCACCGTTTGTGTTGGCACCCCATCAGTTTTTTAAACATATGCATGCTTTTTTATTGGGAGTTAAATCAATGATGCTTCTTTAAGAAATGCAAATTATTTGTCGGATTTCCACGGTTATCAAATGTTGAGTCGATTTGCAAAAATGCTTTTGTTTCTTCCGAGTGACCGCAATATAAATGGACCGCCTCGTCCGTTGTTGGCTGTGGTAGGTACTAGTAATTTAACCAAAACAACAGTACTGATGTCGCATTTTATTCGTTTAGTAAGTTAGTTAGTTGGAAATTGGAATACATTTTGAAAGCCATCCAATTTCAATCTCTAATAGTCGGTTTACGCTAAAACATCTTACAAAGAGATGATTAGCTCCTTCTGCGTAGATCTGATAACAAACAATTTATAAAATATAATTACAAAATGAAGGTAGCTTTCTAAACATTCACTAAGCTGTTAGCTGATGTCTAACAATTCAGTACGAACCGTGACCACAAAAGCTGTAAAATAACCGAAAAAATCGCTTCGGGAAGAAAAAACTGGAAAAATTAAACTAAATGCGCGATAAAATCCGTCAACATTAGTTTTATTTCAGTTTATTTCTATAAAAAATGTATCACAAAAATGTGTAGACTATCCCGCTCATAAATCCACAACTGCAATTTCTGTCTATGAGGATCAACAACACGCTAACAGGCACAGTAGCAGCTAATATCACCGAGTTTATTAGGTACACTAACTTCAACCCGTAGATAAACCAATCAGCACAAAAATCTATAAAAGTATTGAAAGCATAAAAAGGAACTAAACATGAATGATGAAACCTCTCAAACGGTCACACATCTTATGTCAAAGGTTGCAGCTATCTCTAAGAAAAAAAGTTGGACGTCCGCCATCTCGGAAGTATCGCTCCGTGATTCACGTGCTTAACCTACATAATTTACACAATCTCTGGTTCTGCCAAATATTTAACCACGCGGGGGAACACTTTCCGTATATATTTCTTCTATTACACTATTTCCTGTATTGAAACAATATCAGGTAGCTCCTTTTATAGCCTGTGTTGAGTACTCTATAATCCGAAACGAAGTTCGAATATTCGGACGCCTTACATAAAACGGTACGAATGTTTCTCCACAAAATCCTTTATCGTACGTCATAACCACAGACTAAGTTCGGAGAAATTGATAAGTATAATAGAGAGTAGAATTAATTTTTAAAGTAACCCCCAGGACTATTCTACAATCGACTCAGATTGAGAAAACTTAATTAGCCTTAGTTTATCAGTATGAGAAACCCGCCACCCTGTCATAGGCTAACATGGTGGACCATTAAGCCCAAGCCCTTATTTCTAGAACAATATATCGTCATCATCTTCATCACTAGGCAAACGATGTCGACTGCTGATCACAGGCGTTTCTCGAAAATATTCGCAATAATGTATTGCAAGCGGCTTATGTATACTCTCTCTCTCTTCAGCCAAAAGAAGTTCATTTCTGAAGATAGGCTTCCTCTATGGATAGTCACATTGGAAGCGGCCTGCATCCAGCGACTTCCTACAGCCTAAATACTAGAAAACCTAAATAAAACCGCGATGCATTGTCTACACATAACCATAGAACTAATTAAGGTATGATTTGGGATCTACATATCGCTTTGAACATGCAGTATTGTTAAGTATTAGAGTTTTAGTGCTTATGTTCAGAAAAATTATTAATCAAACAATAAGGTGGAGATAGACATTCAATAAGTAAATTATCTGTACCAACCATTGTAGTCAAAAAGCGAGGAAAGAAGTGAGAGAATGAAGGCACCACCGCCGTCCTTTGTGCATTGTAAAGACAATAGCAATGGAAGCTTCAAAAAAATCAAACAAAAGTACAATATTATAAATTTACCGATACTTTTCAATTTGCCGCATAGCTCCGGTGAGAATTTTCTATCTCTTATTCAATTACATACCTATAAGTTTAAGAAATAGAGTTGAAACTTGAATATCAGCATAATCTAAAGTAGCACTTCAGCTCTCAAGATTTGTTGCGACCATAACTTTATGTGTGGCAATTCAAAATGAACTTTATTCTGACGTTGCTAAAGTTATATTTCGAATGTTACAATGGTGTACTACAAGCGCAATGCAAAATTATTTTAGTACCATGAGAAAAAGATGATTAATCAAACGCTGAACTGTTTCCGTGACCATAGTGACTTCAGAGGATTCTACAAGCGCTCTGTTTAGATTAATTGTGAAGTATTTACTTCGCTAGCTGTAATTTAGTGTTGAAGAGTTTGTAGAACTATTTGTAACAACTTGCCTAGTTGTTTATTAAATGAGAATAAATAAATAAACTCTATACTAGATGGTAGGGCTCCTATACATGATATTTAAAGACTTATTTGTACAGGTAGCATTAGCTTGCCGGTTGTCGATGTATTGTGTTTTGTGGATTGATGCGTAATGTAATCAGCTATTAGTGCAAATAGGGACTTAGACTTGACTAACGTCTAATAATAAAGAGATCCGGCTATAGACCTTGTTTTTAGGCAGGCGTGCCGCGTGGCGCTTACCATAAAGCACGTTTCTACTCTTACCATTCTCGCTAATATAAACATCTCCACTGAAACAACATATCCAAATATTTGGTTATAAATGTAACATAAGGCAAAGTGATATAAATAGCTTGTCGCGTGAACTCGAGGGCCCGCCAAGTGGGTCACAATCCGCTGGCACCTGAGACCGTGCCAATTAACACCTGCTGAAGAGCTGGAACTAGTGGTCACAAACGGACGGACGGGATAGTCGCACCTCATTTTGTTGTTGATGAAATAACTTCTGGAGCGAGAGGGAATTCTTTGCATTGAGAAAGTCTGTTCCACTTATTCATAAAAACGCTAATCTACCATAAACGTAAATTAGTAAGAGAGATAAGATAAAAGAAACGTTGAAATAAAACTATTATTTACGGATTTTATCGCGAATTTAGTTTATTTTTTTACATTTTTAACTTCCCCCCGACGTTTCGATCACTTTACAGCTTTCGTGGTCACGGGGCGGACTGAGGTATTAGACGTCCGCTCTGTGACTGTTACAATTCAACTACCCTTATTTTACAATTATTAATTTAAAAAAATAATTTTAAAACATCTAGTCTATGTTTGCGATCCGATCTACGCAGAAGGAGCTCACAGTGTCTTGAGGTCTGGCAGTTGGTCTTTTGGGTTCCGATTTAATTAAATGTAGTATTGGATCCCATGCTTGTGCAAGCTTTAAGCCCCTCACTTACATAAAAGGAGTCACAGACAAAATTGGCTACATCCTGAAGCGTGCTTCTATAAAGACCTACTTCAAGCCGCCCAAGAAGATTAGTCAATTTCTACCACCTGTCAAGTGCCATATACCCCTGCAAGAACCGGGCGTATACAAAATAGATTGCGACTGTGGCCTCTCCTACATAGGTCAAACAAAACGAAGCATAGGGACCCGCGTGAAAGAATACATAGCTGACGTCAAACATCGACGCTCAACGAAGTCTGCAGTTGCTGAACATATAGAAGAAGGCTCCAAGCATTACCTCCGCTTTGATCAGCCCCAAGTCCTCGCTCAAGAACACCGTTTCCTGCCCAGGATGTTTCGAGAGGCTATTGAAATTAAAAAACATCCAAATTTCAATAGAGAAGATGGCTTGAAGCTTGCACAAGTATGGGATCCAATACTACATTTAATTAAATCGGAACCCAAAAGACCAACTGCCAGACCTCAAGACACTGTGAGCTCCTTCTGCGTAGATCGGATCGCAAACATAGACTAGATGTTTTAAAATTATTTTTTTAAATTAATAATTGTAAAATAGAGGTAGTTGAATTGTAACAGTCACAGAGCGGACGTCTAATACCTCAGTCCGCCCCGTGACCACGAAAGCTGTAAAGTGATCGAAAAGTCGGGGGGAAGTTAAAAATGTAAAAAATTAAACTAAATTCGCGATAAAATCCGTAAATAATAGTTTTATTTCAATGTGTAACATTCGCGTAAATCTAAGAAACCATTATAAAAAAAACGTTATTGAGTTTTTCTGTTCATAAAGTTTTATTCTACATATCTTAACAAATAATTGACGGTAATATCAAACGTCCAGCTGACAAACATTCACCATATTTTTTCTAAAATTTTTCTTAAACAAGAATTTCGGCCGTTTTTTATTTAACGTCCATATACAAGGTTTTTGAGTCAGCTCATATTAACACTTTGCGCTTAAATACGTTAAGGCGTTATGAAGAAGGGGTAACTGCATATTATTTGATGGTTTCGACTAAGCAAAATTGGGACCAATGTAGATTCTCTATTGACAAGTGACAATTGATTATACTCGTATACTGCCCGATGCCTGCCTTATACCTGAGTAATGAGTATACTTCGGGTATTTTGTCCGATTGGTATAAAAATGTCTCACCTGCTTTCCTTCGCATAGTATGTTATAAATTACATACCTATATTCACACGAAACTATTAGATCACAGTATACTTCACATAAAGTCATTCATCATAATGTATGACACATCATTTCTTTTGATATTCATAATAATTAATAGCAAATATTACCATAAAAAACATTTAGGCATAACAAACTCTGAATATGAATTCTAAGCTAATTAGTAATTACCATTGACAAACGACCCATCTAAGTAAATATTTTCGTATAATTTCTTATAACAAAAGACAGTTAATTGGAAATGTTAATTATGTAAATTGGGGGTGTTTCTCCCCGGGGAAGGGTCACCGACCAGGAACCGTGTTGGTGTAGGGCGTGACTAGCTGGGTCACGACACTGAGGAACACCGATCACGAAATTGAAACATAATGGAAAAATGTTCAAGTTCTCAATTAGACTATTATGAAGAATGAGTCATTGTATTATTTTTGTAGTGAGCGGAAATAACTTTCTTTTATGATATTATGAATTTACTTGCTAGTGTCGTAGTGTTAATAAAACATTTATATGCTAACTGCTCAATTTAAGTTTTAAAAAAACCGATAATTTTTTTATAAAACACTCATTCAAACAATCCGACAAAATATTAAAAAAATTATTTTCACCTAACATTGACCTTGCAATTTAGTAATTTAATAACAATAGAAACCTTTTTGGAAATCTATTTTAATATTATTACCCGGCCATTGACTCGGACTATACTCTATTTTACTGGTGGTAGGTCTCTCATATGTGAGAGGCCATCTGGGTAGGTACCACCGCAATGTCTATTTCTCCCGTCAAACAACACTGCTTAAATGCACTGTTGTGTTTCGGATTGAAGGACATTGTAGCCAGAGTAACTACTGGACATATTGAGACTTAACATCTTATGTCTCAGGATGGCGAGCGCAGTGGAATGTTGCTACTGTTTATGAGCGGTCGTATCGCTTACCATCAGGCGAACGGCTTGCTCGTCTCGCCATTCACTGCAATAAAAAAAAAAAAAAATACTCCCAATGTTAACCATCATATTTTGAATATTGTCGTTGCTATTTGACTATTACGAAAGGCAGTTAAATAAAAATAAGTTATTCCTACAAAGAAGTTGAACAGCTTTTTTCTGCGGCATATCCAGACGTATACAATTTTGGAACTTTCAATAATAAACTTTTCTCATTTTCTCAAGTTCGACAACACAGCCGGTATTAAAATTACTACTGATAATCTTCAATATTCTTCTTCGGTGCTGTAAAAAAGTTTCAGCCAATTAAAAAAAGATGACATGGCACAATTGACATAAAAGTGCAGTACTTTACTAGTAACATATAATTATCATATAACACTACAAAACCACGTACATACCCACACATGTACGTCGACAAATCGATAGAGGTCGCACGGGCGCTTACTACCAATGAATTATACACTATCCGGCTCGAAGGACCAAACGCAAAGGTCAGCGCTACTGGCCACTTCTACCTGTATTACTGTCTAGTTATATTTATATTTAATCGTATATATTGTGCATTATCATGCTCGATAATGGTGAAGCAATATCGTGAAGATATGCACAATTTAGAAATGTTAAAAATATTTTAAGCTGTATGAAGTCAACCGTCGTCAATTCGAGTGATGTAATAAACTCATTTGCAAAAAAAAACGGGCACCTAAGCAATGAACCATTTCAAATGTTACTATTGGTTTGTTTGATAATTATTATAGGTAGTTTTACTTTCACAATTTTGTAAATTAATAAGCAAATAATCGTTTTCTTATTTTATTTTTATTTTACAATTTTAGGAAATCTTACAGACTATCTTACCTACAGACATAAATATTTAAATCTTAAGTGTGTTACAAATTTGCCGATAACAAGCTTCCACATATACAGTATCTACATAATGTGCACCGATTTTTAAATGCTAGCTAATATAAGTTATTTTAATTTAAGGAATGAACTACTTTTTCTATGACACATATAGAGATATTAATTTAATTATTGACAAAGAAAAGAAAACAAAACAAAAGTAACAATCAAACATTACAATATAATATAATGTTTAAATATATATTTTGAGCTACACAAGGTGTACTTTTTGACCTTTCATTATTAAGTTTCAACAAACATATTGCTCATTTTGCGTTTTACTGCCGATGTACTAGTGCAAAACAAATCAAAATCTAAATGGCATGACACCTCATTAAATTTACTGGCACTACGTAACAAAAAAGCATTGCGTCTAAAATTGGTAGTTGCAAATGGTACGGACAATAATGACCGTTGTCTCAGCGTAGCTGAATGAGCACGGATAAATATCCCACTCAAAAGCTGTTCACAGTCAATGCTACCATTAGCAATGTTCACCAAATAACATATGTCATTAATGTCGCGTCGCAAGTATAATGGTAAGGCTGCGGGCACGAAACTAGCGATGGCGGAGCGGTGGCGGGGCGATGCGGCGGCGGAGCGGCGGCGATGCATTCAAAAGCATGGACAGTATAGGTGACGCGCACGAAACACGCGACAGCGGGGCGGGGCGATCGAGCGTTGCACAGGCGGCAGGAGGGCGACAGCGGCGCGGGTGTGACGAATAAGATTAATGTTACGGACAAATAGGTAAAAATCGAAGTTTTCGTTTATTTACATACATTGGGAATTGTAAATATATGTTTAAATTAACCATATTTTTTAAACAAAAGTATAATCTAATAGCGTGGTGGATTATACTTATAGCCTAACCACTCTCAGGCTGCGGGCACGAAACTAGCGATGGCGGAGCGGTGGCGGGGCGATGCGGCGGCGGAGCGGGGCGATGAAGAGTAGTATTTCGCGTGGGCACGAAACATGACGGTCGATCAGTCGCTTATATACCAAGAGCCCGTGGCCGCTAGACCTTCGTTATTTTATAAAAGCTGAAAGTTTGTCTGCGCATGCCTCTAACATAGGCATCACACGATCACCTATTATGAAGTTCCGATCGTGGTTGCTTTGGAATTTATGAGCTTTAATGTTATGGCAAGATGAAAGAACCATCAAAAGTGTCTGAATACCAAGGAAATATTTGTTTGTAGTTGCCTTAATAACATATATAAAATTCGGCTTCTATAATATAACTTCGGCAAAATTACATGTTATTAAATATTACGCTATTTTCAAACTTTAACATAATGCAATTTTGTCAGCGTTGTAGTATAAAAGCTGAATTTTATATATGTTGTTAAAACAACTATAAAAAAATATTTCCTTAGTATTCAGATACTTTTGATGGTTCTTTCATCTTGCCAGAAACATTAAAGCTCATAACTTCCAAAGCAACCACGATCGGCACTTCATAATAGCTGATCGTGTGATGCTTATGTCAGAGGCATGCGCAGACAAACTTTCAGCTTTTATAAAATAACGAAGGTCTGGCGGCCACGGGCTCTTGGTATAAGCGACTGATCGACCGTCATGTTTCGTGCCCACGCGAAATACTACTCTTCATCGCCCCGCTCCGCCGCCGCATCGCCCCGCCACCGCTCCGCCATCGCTAGTTTCGTGCCCGCAGCCTTACAGACAATCAACCATGGGATGGATAAGAGGGAACGAAAGTTTTGGGGTACCATGAGGTGTACGAAAGGATAAATGGACATATATAAAGCCTAAAGTTTGTGGGCGCATGCCTCTGACATAAGCATCACACGATCAGCTATTATGAAGTGCCGATCGTGGTTGCTTTGGAAGTTATGAGCTTTAATGTTTCTAGCAAGATGAAAGAACCATCAAAAGTATCTGAATACTAAGGAAATATTTTTTATAGTTGTTTTAACAACATATATAAAATTCAGCTTTTATACTACAACGCTGACAAAATTGCATTATGTTAAAGTTTTAAAATAGCATCATATTTAATAACATGTAATTTTGCCGAATAAAAGCCGAATTTTATATATGTTATTAAGGCAACTACAAACAAATATTTTCTTGGTATTCAGACACTTTTGATGGTTCTTTCATCTTGCCAGAAACATTAAAGCTCATAACTTCCAAAGCAACCATGATCGGAACTTCATAATAGGTGATCGTGTGATGCCTATGTTAGAGGCATGCGCAGACAAACTTTCAGCTTTTATAAAATAACGAAGGTCTGGCGGCCACGGGCTCTTGGTATAAGCGACTGATCGACCGTCATGTTTCGTGCCCACGCGAAATACTACTCTTCATCGCCCCGCTCCGCCGCCGCATCGCCCCGCCACCGCTCCGCCATCGCTAGTTTCGTGCCCGCAGCCAAAGTGGCTGCGTACGAAAGAACAATACAGTATTTTAATACATTTAAGTGAATTGAATTCTGATGAAACTCTAATTAAAAATCCTAATGCTTTAGATGCTTTATTTTATTAACAATTCTATCTATGTTTGTCAAATATGAGTTTGTGGTCGTGAATAATGCCCAAATCACATATTTCATTAACTTGATTAATTTCGATCTTATCAATTGTGTAAGAAAAATTACGTATATTATTATTTTTCTGGATAAGCTTATTTGTCGTCAGTATTATCATAAAATTTTGACAAAATTTATGGGTTTTAATGCTAAAGTTCACTAGTAGTGTATGCTCGCTAGTAGTGCATATGCTCGTGAAGTAAAAGTTAACAAAGATTTTTGTTTGTTTTTTCTTTAATAAAGTAAAAGCAGATAAATGTTTAGTATCGAGTGTGACCCCCTCTAGCTGAAATCACAGCTTGAATTCGTCTGGGTATGCTAGCGAGGATATCCCGGATACTTGCTTGCGGAATACGTTCCCACTCCGCGGTAATCACATTCTTCAGCTCTCTGATGGTCTGCGGAGCCGGTTGTACTGATCTCACGCGTCGTTTCAGAACGTCCCAGACATGCTCTATAGGATTGAGGTCGGGACTTCGAGCTGGCCAATCCAAACGACGAATGCCGACCTCTTGCACATACGCTTCCACATCGCCAGACCGGTGGGCGCGACCGTTGTCGTCCATAAAAATTGAATCTTCGCCTAAAGCGGCCAATGCGGGTTGTGCATGAGGAATTAGAACTTCCGTTATGTATCGATGTCCAGTCAGTGAGCCGTTTTCAATGAAGACTAACTCTGTACGATCCATTGAATTTATTCCTGCCCAAAACATAACAGAGCCCCCACTATAAGGTGTGATTTCTTCAAAACAAGCCTCTGCAAAGCGTTCTCCTCGTCTTCGTAGCACTCGCCGACGTCGATCTTCACCGAACAGAGATATCCTGGCTTCATCGGAGAACAATACCCTATTCCAGTCTTCTTGAGTCCATGACTCACAATTTCGAGCAAACCTAAGCCTGGCAACTCTGTGCTCACGGAGTAAGTTAGGGCCGCGGGCCGGGCGATGACTGCGTATATTAGCCGCGAGAAGCCTCCTCCTGACCGTCCATAGACTAATATGCACATTTCTTACTTCTTCGAGGTTGTTCTTAAGGTCCACATACGAAGACTTGCGATTTCTCAATGCGCGACTCACAAGAAAACGATCATCCCGTGGTTGGGTACATGGTTTTCTTCCAGAACCAGGCCTTCTCTCGACGGAACCGGTGTCTTGATACCGCTGCCAGGTCCTTTGAACCGTCGAGCGACTCACACTTAGCCTCTGAGCCACGAAGCATTGGCTGCAACCCTCTTCGAGCAGCGCAATAATTTTGGTAGCTTTTACCACTTTCTCTAACATTATTGAGACAGCTAAACAGCAATAAATGAAGCTTTGACAATTAAGAATATGAATAAATTCATAAAAATTGACTAAAAGTTATGAAAACCGATATTATCTTTTGGAACTTCGCACCAAAAATGTAGGATAAAAAGTGGTTTTCTGTAAAAACGAGCATCAAACGAAAATTTGAATTTAGAACGTACTGTTTTAAACACCACGGCATTTTTAAAATTGGCCAGTAAAATGTACAAATGATTGAAATCATTTTGGTACCGTATTTTTTTAAAGAAGAATCAAAATCAAAACCGCCCGTTTTTTTGCAAATGAGTGTATTAAGAAAATGGCTACTCTTCAAGTTGTGGTAAAACTAAATCCACATAAAGAACAAAGAAAAGGAAAATGCAATGTGTCGTTTCTCTAAAATTGCTTTTAAGAGATCATACATTATAACCGGCTGAAGCTTGTCATAAACCCTAAGTTGCGAGGTGTCGCCTCGGTTCATTGCTTGGTTAACTATGCTTGATAATTTGAAGAGTACGTCTATGATGTCGTGCCCGTCGCGTTTCCTGGCTGCATGATTTGTATTCAACCGTATAATATAATAATCATTTTGAGCACACTTAGGCCCACAGAACCAGACTGTGATTACCTTTTGATTTTGTAGTGAGAAAAAACATACAGCTGCAATGCTTAATCCCGTTCCAAGATGTAAGAGGAGGTAAGCGTTTAGCCATGGTAGATAAAAATTACAGAGTGAAGTGGCAGATAAAAAAAACACTCATTGGTTTTTTAAAACTTAAACAACACACGAAGTTGAGTTCCAGATTTGGGAATCGAACCTTCGTGGTAAAAGCCTACAGCATTTATTGTCACCATACCAATTATTACAATGTGTATTCATTAATATCACTTAGGTGAAATTGATGACGTGAAGCCAGCCTATACATCAATCTCCACGATACAAAATAAATCACGCCCACAAATCAATGAGACGATAAAATCTGAGGGAGAGAGTACATGCTGATTGTCATTGTGAATTGCAAACAATAACGGTGATAAGTAACTACTGACGCTGCACTATCATATCACTTATGAATTGTTGTTTGACAGATGACACTTCGGCAATAGGCTCGACGCATACCGACAATCTAAGATTAATACTATATTGTAATCCAGTTGACTGAAGACCGCCTCGGTGACGTAGCTGTACTACGGTACGAATTCAACTTTGAAGTCTCGGAATCGAGTTCCGGCTCAGTGCTTTTGATGTTGTATTTTTATATTTATTATCAGCTTAGAGCCAGGAATTTGTGCACGATATGGCGATAGACTATCACATCGTGGGATGGATCGCACGAGGCGAAACGTCGGTATCCTGGTAACACCTCTGCCTAACCTTGTGGGAAAAAGGCATGAGTTTATGTATGTACGACTTTTTTACATTGACAACCTCGACAGTCCGCCCACGCAACTAGATGTATGAAATATAAACCACATTGTTTCAAAGTTTTGAATCGATCCACCTGTCACACGACCGTGAGAAACACTCCAGCACCAGTATTTATAATTTTTTGTGTAATATTTTGCCAACTATTGGGTTTCACTATCACCTCAACACTCCGATATGTTGTCATAATACTGTTGCCGCGTAATGGAAACCGGCTGTGAAAAGTGGCCTCGGGTCAACCTCACGTCAGGACAAATCACAAATATGACCCACAAATACTTTTTGGTTTTGATCTGGGTGTACGACCGTAAGTTCTCTCGTAATTAAGCATACATATGACTTGTCCCACTGGGGTCAGTAAGTAAATGATTGGTGTATTAATTATTTTATTCTGACAGCCTCCGTGGCGCAGTTTGTTAGTTGCCGCCTGTGAAACGAGAGGCCGCGGGTTCGATCCCCGCACTGAAAGAAATGTTTGTGCGGCTCACAAATATTTCTTACGGATCTGGATGTTTGTGAGACCAAAAATTGTCTCATAGTTCCTGATAACCACGACGCAAGACTCGATTTTAGTGTGGGGTCAGGACTATGTATATGTTGGGTGTTATTTATTAATTAATGATTTGTTTACAAGTGCATCAGTCATCACATCAGTCACAACTGGCAGCGTGCGACAGTCGCTCAAGCGGCGCGGTATCATGTCGGCATTGCGTGCGGCACGCGACGCTGCTCTGTGTCACCGAACAACAGCTACTGTTACGTGCTAATGTGTCTACATTCGCACACCACGCACCCATCTTAACGGGATAAATTATGAGAGCAATAAATAAATCTAAATGCAATTTTGTCAGAGAAGGATAGAAGTGATGAGAATTGCCTAAATATATTTAGTTGAGCATTAAATATTAAGGGAGGATGGATAGTAGAATAAAAAGGTTTAATAAAAGAAGTACGAACATACTGCAAAAACTTCGTATGAAGGTACATTTACAGATTTAGGGGCACGCTACAATAAAAACACAGATAAAATAACTGCAGAAGCGTCAGGTCTTTAGCAATCAAGCATTGCCGAGCACAGGCTCTACAATCGAGTAACATTGAGAGGACTTAGACTAACATTAAATGGAGCTTGATAGCCGTTATAAATAACATGTCATGTAAGTTAAGTAAAAATAACGCTATATACAAAATGTACAGTAGAGCGACTGTCGCGAGCCCGGCGCGGCGCGGCGTCCCGCATCGATTGCCGACAGACATCAACTCAGTGCTTTGAACCCTGTCGCACTGCCTGCTAGCGTAATTGCTCTCCCGGCCTAATCGAATACATCCACGCCAAAAACCTTTCATATTTCATCCTGATTGCCGTTTAAACGGAAAAGCTGACTGAGACTATTTCATAAACGGGTCGGCACCAGAATTACATTGACTTTTGGTGGAGACTTAAGTGCATTTTTAATTTAATTAATGTTTAAAATAATTTTTACAAAGATCAACAAATTATTGTCCAGCGTTAAAATTACCCTACGGCAATTAATTTTCGCAATCCGTTTCATATTTATATTGTCTAATTTTCTTTAATAAATATCTAAGCTCTTAGTAACAGCCAAGAGAATATCATCGTTAGGTTTTCCTAAACTACAAATTTCGCAATTTAAACCTAGGCGCATGTAGGAATGAGCCTCCAAGTCTAGAAGCGTGTGCTGGCTGAGATAAGAGAAAATAATTTCGCCGCTGAAACTGCGGATTTTCATTCAATTACCCACCGCGTCGGGGACTTGTTTACACACATGGTTGATTTAGTGTGTGATATTTTCGTAGCAGCAAATAGAGTATCTAAAATATAGCAACATTTATCTATGTTTATTATCTGAGTAGTAATCGATATGGAATAACATGTTTTAACTTAATGTGCACAATGGTTTTAATGCATATAAGTTTTGGTTACCATATGTATGGGATACATTGCAAATCTAATTGCTTCATAATGGGCTGTAAAATATCAATAATTAGCAACACAAAGATATTTTGACCTTCAACAGTTATCTCACTCATTTAATTAATTATGTACACTCGTGCGAATCGTCAATTTACATAACAACGATATTCATATAAAAAAATCTGAAAAAATAAATCAATTATTTCTGTAGAGCACGCGACGACAAGTCGTGATGTTAAATGGGCAGCAGGCATCATCAATTAGGCAACAGTCACGTTTGAAGGCAAGATTCTGATGGTTGTGTCGTGAGCTAATACGTGCACGTTTGCATACTGTGCATTTACTGTGTTGTGGCCTTGACATGCGCACGAAAATTACGGTCTTCAGTTCTTTCAAGATTATATTTTGTATGATTGTGCTTGGAATATTATTTTTTTATAGCGGCAGAATAAATAAGTGTTTTGCAATGAGCTCTAAGGTTCTTCCCGAATATATCTCCCAGGTCATTCTACAGATGTGGACGAATTTAGCTAGTTTACAAGGATACTACAAGGATATAACGTTTCATAAAAAAATGTAAATAACTATGATAGTAGTAAGCCGGTAAGATTTCCTCCGGAGGTATTAGTGCATTGTAAAACTGCGTGTGAAACAATACACACGTGACTCCCAAGGGAACATTAAGCGCTTTTTAACATTGATATATATTATTTTACGAATTAAAATTAGTTTAAAATGGATAAAATATAAAAACACAATATCAAGACACTGAAACCATAACACTGGCAAAACTTTTTTATTGGCAGGTGCGTGTCAAATTGTATTTTTGTGAAGCACGTTAAGTTACAAAATTTACTATTGTTTTATTCTTCTTTAAATTTGTTATGGAACACTTTATGAAAATGTTTATAATAAACACTTAAATATTAAGTAGCCTTGTAATATAGCAATAAAATATAGATTAGCACGCCATATGACCGAGAAATGGTAAGGTTGTCAGGTTTGGAGGTAAAATTGGGATAATGTATCGCTCATTGGACACGATTGGAGATCTGTACAGGGGGATAATTAAACCATATTATTGTGGTGAAGTTTTGCTTGTTGGTTTTTATCGTCTCCATGGCACAGTCAGTTTTAAAACCGGCTGCAAAGAAAGGTTACGAGTTACCTACTAATACATGCTAAAATTCGAAGCACTATGACTTAGTCTCGAACATATTGTTACCATTGAAGTATGCTGCTAAAATAATGGATTGGTCTGTTATTGAATGAAATCTGCAAAGCCTTTCAGAATATATTGTAAAACATCGAATTTTCATTAGCTTAAATCTAGTAAATCCTTTCAGCACCGCGACATATTGAATCTAGGAGCCGGCGGTGTTGTCGTCCTTGTCTCTGGCGAGGCGTGTGAGCGGGACGGCAGCACAGCATTGGCACTGGCAGGCGCAGTCGGTGCGGTGTGAGCGGCGGCCAATCGATACCCGTCGCGGCGGTGTGTAGCGCGCCCGGAATCCAATGAAAACTTAGGACTTAGGCGACAGGACTAGATTTTTAATAGCATGGAAGTGTTTATGAAGTAAAATATTCATATGGAAAATTTTACCCGCACACAGAGACACCCATTTGCAGAATTAGAACAGAAGGGTTAGAGGAGGGCATTAAGAAATCTATGAATTTAAATCCTATTTATTAGCTAGTTCATATAACCCATTTATTTAAATTATTTGCTCGTCTGATGGTACCAGTCTATTTGTTGTTAACAATACAAACACAACTGAAAACTTTTAACTTTTAAACGTCTGTAAAACCCAGTAATAACTTGGGTTAAAGGATTAGAAGCTTCGTTTAAATCAGAAACCAGAAATGCTTACTTTCTGCTTGGCGGCAGAACTAGCCGAACTGGTAGTACCTAAATATCCAGATGATGAACATAGAGGGATCAGGACTTATACGAGAAGTTTCTGACGTAAACCCAGTATCCTGTCTCAATCTAATCACGTTGAAAACACACATAGCCTTAATCCAAATTAAGATCAATAAGTTTTGTGACACTATACAGTACTGCGAGATACTTCTTAGTCTCGCACACACCCAGGCCCAAAACAAATACCTTTGTATCACCCAATTTGTCTCGATTCATTTTTATTGTTGGGTGTTATTTATTTATTATTATTCACAACCGGCGTCTAACCATACATCACGGAGGCTGTCGAAAGCGTTCGATATAACTTTCTATTCAAAAGCTGAATTTAGGCGCATGTACTCATGACCCAGTTGCGGCGATCCTCTGCATCGCGTCTGCAGCAGGGTCAAGGAGCAGAAGCGGTGGCTGATGACCCATCGAGAAGTGGGTCATCCGGCAAGGTCGCAGTTACGAATAATGAGCAAGAGTGGAGGAAAATTGAGGAATTTATTTTCTGGGAATAATTGATCGTACTCTTTGACTTATATTCTACCGATAGACGAGACGCGTCTTAGAAACTATTTGTCCCGTATTTGTCAAAAGCTCAGTAGCGACATCTAGTACATTTACTTGAATATTACAAATTATGATCAACGATTAGTAGACAGTAAAGACAGTTCACATCAATAAGCTTTTCCTAATATACTGCCTAAGTATCAATACCGTTAGAGCAATTATATATTTTTTAATGTTTTTTATTTACGTGAATAATTCATGGAAATGATCTAAATAAAATTAAATACTCTTAAAAGTGTACAAGTTTATCACAGTTTTACAAAAAGATAATGAAATCAGTCTGACATTTATTATAATAACTTTTATGATTTTTTAACAAGCTGATAAACTTTTTTCGGGACTAGTAGACAGAAGGAATGGTAGGTACCACAGAAGTTTTCAAAAATGACTTTCGCATTTGGAATATCTGAAATCTTCGCGTCGAAAATGAATTGAACAAATATAGGTATGTTCTGATGGTAGCCATTTATATCCGTTCCGATAATTCTAGACAAATATTATCGAGATCTCCTTTTTTCGTAACCGACGCATAAGAATCTAAAACAATTTTAAGTGATATTAGTCTTCAATAACAATCAATGGGTTCGAAATTTCAACATAGTCCATTAAGTAATTCATATTAAGAAACGGGGTCTAAATACTATCCACCGTTTCAAAACATACACACATATTTTGTGTTATTAATTATTATTATTATTTTTTTATTGTAGCAGCCCCAATGATATATTATACAAATACGACGTAGATATCGCACTAGCACTTCAAAAGTGAGGCGTTCAAATTCGGGCAATTGGTGTAATTTCATCTAGTCGCATAGCAACGGCGACAGAGGGAAGACCTCAGTGCTGTCAACATAATTTATTTCGAAAATATTATCTAAAGTGTCGAATTGTGTGTTTTAAGAGTGTTAAAACAATGGTGCAAAAATATGAAACTAAATGGGACCTACACACCATTCGTAAGTATATAAAAACCACACAAAATTTAATTTTTATTTTAAATTAGCAAACACCGCCTTCAATTGTGTAAGAAGGATCGCCTAATACAAAGATTGTTAAGTGCGATAGGGACAAAAAGCGTACGTCATAGATTAACAAGTCAGAAGCGAAACCGATCATACAGAAATTTGACGATGACAGTTTGAATGTATTTGGATAATTGTATATTTGTTTCTAATTCAATCATATTTAAAACGATTAAGTTATTTGTTATGAAATATTTTCATAATAAATAACTTAATCCAACCACGAACATTACAAAATACATTAGCTTCCCCATATATTTTGAATGACTATATTATATTATTTACATATATCATTGAATATTTCCAGATTTCCACGTGATGAGCTTTTGAGACGTAAATGGATATGCACTAAGCACAACTCGGACAAAAAGAGGGTATCGTAACTGGATACTTTAAAACTGATTAATATTGGTTTAACTTGGAACAACTGATGATTACTGGCAAAGTCGACGGTAAACGTCCGAGAGGCAGATGTCCCATCAGATGGTCGGACCAAGTCAGCTCGACCCTTGGCGTCAAGTTTCACGCTGCGCTCCACTATGCCAAGGATAGGAAAAAGTGGCGCAGCATAATCCGGTCAAGGATTGCTCCATGTTCAGGGGATCACGACCCTCAGCAATGAGGAAGACGACGCGAGGAGGAGGAGGAATATTGGTTTAGCACATTTAATTATGAATAAAAATATACACCTACGAAAAAATATATATCCACCTAAAAAACCTGCACCATCGGTTGTTTACCAGTGGCAGGGCGCTCATACGTTACCGCCATGTGTAGGTACCATCGCAATGTCTATTTCCCCCGCCACACGGCAGTTTAAATGCCATGTTATGTTCCGGTTCAAAGGACATTCTCGCCCGAGTAATCGCTGTACTTATACTTAAGATCTTATGTCTCGGGATGGCGAGCATAGTGAAAGCCAAGCATTGCTTTGTAATTAAAGGTGTCTTGGTTTCGCTTATGTCCACGAGCGGTCATATCACTTGTCATCAATACAACAAATAATAATATTATTAAGAAATCGATTTTTTCAGTGCCTGCTTACCATAAACTAATATAAAAAACGGTAATCAATTTATTTTTTATTTTTTATTTTTTCAAGTTTGTAAGCAAATAAAAATATATTTGTTACAGGATGGCGTACCACATGTAGACTCATGTAGCAACCTCAAAGTTAATATATTATATACTTATAAAACCAAATAGGTAGTTTTATTTATCGTCACCCTTCTGTCTTTACAGCTTCGATTCTATGTTTGGATAGCGCAATGCTATCTCTTTTCGTATCGTACTTTCTGTATAATCTGTTTCATTCACTAAAATTGTCTTAAAGTATTAACAAATGAGTATGTATATGCATAGCAGTACAGTTTTTGAACGTCATGACATATGGATATGCGTCATCTTTATTAAAACATCATTGTAGCAGCCCATATACGTCCCACTGCAGGGCACGGGCCTCCTCTACAATCGACAGTACGATTGAGAGTGGTTAGGCCATATAGTCCACCACGCTGGCCTAGTGCGGGTTGGCACTATTTATTAATTAACAACATATAATTAACTAAAATGCTGAAATCAATTTGCAACTACATTCTTCCTACGTATTTGTATTTGTAATGTATTCGAATAGTTTGTGCCTATTTGGTCGACTGATATGAATGTCCCTTGAATAATCTATATCTAATATAGTTCGTCTCTCTCCTTCGACGGGCAATTTTTATACGCGGAAACATGAGACATACGATTAAGGAGCTTACCTTGTATTTTAACAAGCTCTAAAAACATTTAATCCAATAATAAATAAAAGATCTGTATTATCGGCATTATACTACAATATTATATCACCTACGTTGTATTTTTTAATTATATTGTAACTTCAGAAAATTTTGCTGTCGGTTTGACGGGGAAACATCAAATTAATTTACTTATAAATATAAACAAAGAGGCGTACTGCTGCGTAGCTGTCACGCGGCAGACTGATTCGTGTGCGGTGCATGCACCGCACTTGGGTGGGACACGTTTGTCACAAAGAACGTCTTATCTAGTGTAACATTGATATCGATGATCGTACTACATTGGTATCTGGTGGAACAAAGTGTAATATTCACATCGACCACAGTACATGATGGCGGAAAATCTATACTAGACCCTCACGTAAGAAGGTAACAGGTATCTCTGACAATGATTTGTTCATTTACATAATATATTTTCATGCTACTTATAATTTTATCATGCCTAAGCTATTAAAATCACCCATCAGATGGGTCAGGACACCAGGTGTATTACCAGGTAAATTATTAATTAAAATCTGGATACGATTAGCCCATAATCGAGAGGTGTAAGCCTCAAGCAATCAGTGAATATGGAATGATAATGATAAATCGAAAAGACTGTTATAATCTTACAATAATTATTCTCTATTTACTAGCCTACTTTACACAACTACAGCGGCAAAGTCTGTCACAACACTCGCTCTACTGATAAGGTAATGTGTGTGATATGCGTTATCACAAGTGGCCGACGCATGTAATTGTGCGCCGCTCTCGAGATTATTGCAACGGAAGATAGCGCATCTCACTTTCTAGATAAACATCTATAGGAACTCACTGATTTGTTTTTCATCTCGAACAATCTTATAACAACTGATCCTAGGGGTGATTTGCAGATGTAAGACAAAATGTTCAACTTGTGACTTATTGGTCAGTTTATAAACAATCTGTTATGGGCCACTGTGACGCATCCATAATCTATACATGCTTCCTATTTTTTTTATATTATAGGCCAACGATCATGCGGTTCATCTGATGGTAAGTGGTAACCGCCGCCCAAAAACACCTGCAACACCATACGCCATGGGCATGTGTTGCCGGCCTTTTAAGTGTGAATACGCAGGTTTTCTTAATTATCACATAGAACCGAATAAAGGCAAAAAATAACCAAAATTTTCCACTGTTATAACGATGCCATGATTTTGTTCTTTAATTCGGAGCAGCATAATCTAAACCAATACAGTACAATTAAATGCGTTTGACAACTTCTTTAGCGCAGTTGGCAACGACGTCATTTGGGAAACAAGAAGGCGCGAGCTCCATACTCGGACCGAAACAAATGTTAGTGAGATCTACAAAGTACAAATATTTGGATGGGTGTTGTGAGACCATAAAGTCCAGTAGTGTTATACACCCACGACAACAATCGATTGAATCTAATTTGGCAACAGAATTTATGCGAGTGTGGGACCGGTATCAGCACATGTACGTCCAACTGATTGACTGAAAGTGGTCATATAGTCCACCAAGCTGGTAATAGTGCGGGTTCGTGGACTTTATATACCGACTCCTCACGATGTTTTCCTGCACCTTTATAGGGATGGTGCAGCCATTCGCCTAAGCGATATGACCGCTCATGGAAAATAGCAAAACCAAACAACACCATGACTTACAAAGCAGTGTTTGGCATGCCACTGCGCTCGCCATCCTGAGACATAATTTATTAAATCTCATTACGTCCAGTTAGTTATCATAAACTTCAGATGCGTGTGTCAATACAATCCTATCCGAGACGGCTTCAGCTCTAGACTCCTCCATATGGGTGCACACAAAGCTGTCGTAAATTAAAACAAAAGACATACAAAGTATGTATAATTGTGAGTATTGTAAAGAGTGCTGCGTCGTGGGCGCGCCGCCACTCCTACCGCGTATTGATCTACTCAACACAATTACTGCCATTGTTCTATATTCGAACTTGAATAAATAAACGCAACATACTAGATCACTAGAACAAATTAAAAGTGGGGATTTATACTAGATTTCTACATATACAGCGTGGTAGTGACATCTGGTATTTAATTTAAACCACATGCTCCTAACCATCCCAGGTAACATTGTACCAAGTTTGAACAAAAACTGTTAAAAATCGCGATTTTAGGTTTCAAGGCTATTGATCAAGCCCTATAGATACCGAGTCTCTTACTAGGTACTACTACATAAAGCACTTAATTTGCCATTTTATATAATTTCTAAACTAGAACCGCCTGTTACAAGATTGCATACTCCGAAATGTTTGCATCATAGCGATAACCTATTGTCATATTGCAACAAAAGCTCATATATTGACTATATTGCACTGATTTAAAGTCAGAGACAAAGTAAACGAATTAAGATTTTGTCATAATAAAATACTATTTAAAGTTTATAGATATGTTTAAATCTCAAATCACAATAAGCATGACTTATGTAAACGCGTTTTTTTTATGGACGAGTATGCCGTTAGTATCGCCTAACCGCACTTCATTGTCTCGGCGTCGCGTACAATGCGTTGGTTACAACATTCATAACAAAGACAATATGCTCGACACCCAAAGACACATCCATATTACACACCAAGCCCCAATTTCCAACCTAATAACTTAGCTTATACAACCAACAATGCACATTACGACTACTGAAATGCGAATGACCATTCATAGTATTGGTGAAACATATCGTTGATCCCAATACCGGTACTGCTTAAAATGTATTATAGCATTTTAATTATTTGTCCTTAAACGTTAAATTAAAGTAATTATCATCACATTTTACATTTTATTCACAGAGTCGAAGACAAAAACGTATTTTTTATTGAACTTCAAGTTCATTCCCCCAAGAACTCCGGGCCTGGGTCGCAATTACAATTATATTTATTGAAAATATATATTTTTCCCTACAGAAAAACAAGTTTTCATCGAGGCACAAAAGTCTTCGCACTAATACTAAGTTTCATAGTAAAATTGGGCATTCTCGTTTCCGAACATCTATCAGTTTTCATTGTTAGATTTGTTGAAATCGGCACAAAGGTAGTTCCAAACTGGGCGCTGAGTTATAGAATTCGTTTTCATTAATAGAATCGTAATGTATTCGTGTGTGCCTTGTTAGTAGACACCGTAGGCGGCGAAATTCCAAACTGATGAAATAGTACAGGATGTTTTCAAACAAATTATCGACATCGATAGTTCATTGGATAAGCAGTTTTATGTTCGTCAGTAAATAGCTTCGCAAGTTGAAGTGGTGTCGGCAGGGCACAGAGTTCAGAGACCTGCTAGCGCATGGACCCTAAAAGTTATTGATTGGAGAAGACGCACTGGCAAGCGAAGTGTCGGCTACGTAGCTTAGGTTGCAGCAAGTCAGTGGATTCAGACCGCTTCGAGCAAATGTCTATGAACTTTATATTCCTGGGGCTAAAGAGGCAAGAAAACGAGAGAAAGAGAGATATAATTAATGGAGCCAAAATTGAATAATTAAGTACACCAAATATTTTTGACAACTACCAATTTGCATGTGCATTTTTTTGGGGCAGTATTTTTTTTTTTTGAGTAATCATAATTATTTTTCTACAAAATAGTTCATGCAGAAAAATATTTTACAGAGGCGCCTCCTGTATATGATGAATCGTATTACGAAATCCTTCGGCTACAGACGTGAAAGCTTATTTTGGACATCTAGTACATGAAGACGAAAGCTAGTATTATTTGTTGCTCAACATTGAACAGCTGCTACCATTTGAATTATTATGGTCTTCATCAGCTGTCTCTTCACTGAGTTTTAAATAGCCTGGCGTGTATAAATTGACATGTATGAAATAAACATTAACGGCCTCATACATAGACAGATTTAAAATCTATTGAAGATATCAAATGTTTGTCTTCCTCGCTCAATCTGAATTCAAAAGTCGGTCGAAGGGGGCAAAACATATGCCAACTAAAATAGGTTTTACAACTCAATTAATCAGGTCGCAATAAGATTCTAAAGGTTAAGGTTCCAGGAAATCGCTGGATTTAGGCCACTTCCATCTGGTCTACGTCGGGATCCTTGGGGTAGGCCTATGTTCAGTAGTGGAACCTACTGGGGATGAAGAGAGAGAGAGAGAGAACTTGTAAAAATATGAGGACAATGAATTGCTAATACATATGTTAACATTTGCTTTACATGTATGTACATGTCAAATAATGTACGCAAAGTGAGTTATAACACTACGAAGAGTACAACTTGTAAAAGTGACAACGCATACAGATATAACTAAAAAGAAATTTATTCAAAAAGATAATAACAGCCTTGAGCAGTAGCCAAGGTGGCCGAAAGCCCTGTAGGTATCCAGAACCCACCGTTCTTATCCCTCACTCTTTTGATCTTTCATCTTCAAAAATCGGGAGAGCGTTTAGATTATTCAAAACAGCTTTTAGCATAAGAATGGCTGATCTAATCTGATCGTAAATTACAACCTTCGTCACAAACTCCTACACATGTATGGTCGGTTTCCTGTTTCTATGGTATGAGTAGTCTTTTGAAGGTTGTAATATGTAACCGCAAATAAAAGTTGATTTTACTAGATACGACAGGCAATCCATGAATCAATAATTTATTTTACTATTAAAATAAATAAAAACGTGTTTAAATACTAAAGCGAGATGATTATTCAAATAATTTAATTTAGCCAAGATGTAAAGTTTAATACTACATGCATGGAAGATTTGCTCAAATACATACAAATACTCGTCAAAACAAAATAAGGGCCACCACTATTTTTCGACATTAATTCATTTTGATCAGGATTCAAGGTTAGAATTTGTCTATATATATTAAAACAAACTATTATGTATTAAATACAATTATTTTAAATTCAATTCAATTAAAAACTAATTGTATTTGTAAGATTTTATATTTTGTAAATCTTTTTTGAAATGTATGCCTAACATTAATATTGAAATTTTAACTAATAGGTATATAACAAGCAGTTTTTTTTTACTTTCTCATATCGGGTCTCTAAGTCTCCCTCTCTTTGAAATGCATTCTTGGAGCCTTGAAAGCAATGTCTCCACAAGATTTTTGACTCTGTCATCAGATATTTCTTTCCAACAACTTTTTAACAAGTTTATTAGCTGCTGGTGACTATGCACATCTTCTTGAGCTGCCTTAACCCATCGTTTGAATTGATCCCAGAGTTGTTCAATCGGATTCAGGTCAGGACTGCTGGCAGGCCACGCCAAAACCTGGATATTGGCTTTGTCTAGGACCGCCAAAGTTGCTCGTGCTGTGTGCGGTCGAGCACTGTTCTGCATCAGGATGAAACCTTCAGATGCTGATTGTGAAAATGGAATGATATAAGGTCTGACTACTCGATCGATGTAACTTTATGCTGTCACAGTACCCTGGTTTAGAAAAACAAGGTCAGGTTTACCTTGTAAGCTAATACCGGCCCAGACCATACCATTGGGTCCACCAAATCTGTCACGTTCATGAATAAAAACATCTGAAAAACGTTCTCCACTTCTTCTCCTATCATACCTAAAAACTTCACTTTACACTCATCCGTGAAGAGCACGTTACGCCATTAGTTTTTACCTAATTCCAAATGTTGACGTGCAAATCTAAACGGCTTATACGGTGAGCTTAGGTCAGTGTAGCCCGGGCTGCTGGCCTTTTTGCAAATTGGTGGTCTTCGTGTAAACGATTTCTTATTGTTTGGTCGCTGACAATGGTACCCGTAGTCCGGTGTAAGCGATTTTGTAGAAGGCGAGCTGTAATATTCTGATTGCGACGTGCACAAAGTCGCACATAACGGTCTTCTTGGGCGCTGGTAGTACGAACTCTTCCTGAGCCACGACGCCGTGATATATTGCCCGTTTCTTGACACCGGTTCCAAAGGTTTTGGACAGCTCTACGCGATTTCCCAGCTTTACAGCCATGGAAAGCTGGGAATTACCAGCTGCGATCATCGTTACGGCTCTAGAAGCAGTATTAGAGTCAATATGGCAACGAAATCGTGGCATTTTATAGAAAAATAAACGAACTATACGCAAAACTATCAAAAACAACCGCAGCAGTCAATAGACTGAAGCTAAACTGATCTAACGTCAATCCTCAAACTTTTGTGAAACTAACCACTTAAGAATATATTGTTCAAAAAGCGTTTTAACTGCACACTTGACAACAACATCGGCTATACCTGACCGTCGTGGTTAACTCAAGTACTTAAGACCATAAAAAATCTCATCCGAAAACATGGAGTACCAAAAATCTGTCTCAAACTGCAAAAAAATTAAGTGGCCCTTATTTTGTTTTGACGAGTATATATTCCATAGCTTAAACTTTACCAATCCTGAATTCTGAAAAAAGTTCATTAAAATTAACATAAAAACAATGATTACTGAGGAACGTTAATAAGATAATAAAAAGTTCTCTTATTAAATGATTCAATTTTTATTTATAAATTTCACCTCATGCCAAGATACTTATCGATCGCACCTAAGGTAAACAAGAGGACGTTTGGTTATTAGCCTTGGTCGGCCATATTTTATTTATCTCTAGGTACTTACAATCAAACCGATCCATTTACGTATGATCAATAATTCCGTATATATTCGATTTTATTTGCATGTATTTTGTCATGAGTAAACACAGATGTGCTCTCTGAACCTCCGGGATTAAAATGGCGATGTTTGTGAATCATTAATCTTTATTTATAAAAAGGTATTTACTTGATTTTTTGCGACACTATTAAACTATGGACCAGTTTGTCAGTCCACATATTCCCTTCCTACGGTCCCGGGTCCTTGCGTCGTAGCCTTTATGCCATATTTTGAAGAGGCTTACAGAATAGTGTCGATTCGCAGATGGTCTCTTTTGATGATGATCTTTCCAAACGGTGTGGCATCGCGCTTACCATCAGGTGCGGTCCAGTTATTTTGCCGAGCCCGGTCAAAGAAATACGGATAAAACTGGCACCTAAAACACTTATAAATAAATAAATACACACAACAGCCATAAACACAATCCTAACGCCGCACTAAGACTCACGAAACTACGAGGCTTTTTGCCTTTCTCAAAAACACCCAGACCCAAAACAAATAATTGAAGACCGCATAAATTAGTGAACTCGTCTGGGTGCGGCGATCGAATCCTCAACCTCATGTTTCACAGCCAAGGTCTAACCAAACGAGCGAGAGTCTGTCAACAATAAGACGCATAGCCCGTGTTAAATTAATACAAGCAAAACAGGATCCATCCACTCGATCCGGCATGCAAAGCGAGTGTTTTAAGGTAAATAGGGTAACGCAATATGGCCGGTCATGACCAACCGGTACGTGTAATGAGTAATTTCCTACTGATGACAATAAGGCCCACGCGACGCAAGGGCGAAGCGTCGAGTATGGAGACTGCTGTGGGCGTGACCTCTAACAGACGCTGTGAAGATGTATGGCGGGAGAATTATGTTTCACAATATATACATATACATATATAGCTTATTGACAGGCCTTCAGAGGCCGCGGAAATAATCCCCGCGCGGAGACAAACGTATGTGTGATTTACAGGTATTTATTTGTGAGACCAAAGTCTCTCGAAGTTCATCATTACCACGACACAAAACTCAATTTTATTTGGGTATATTCATTTATTTAAATATGTACCTATTGTGGGTATTTTTTTTATTAAGACATCACTGTTGTTTAAAACAATGATTTTGAAAACTTTAAAACACATTATTTATTTTGTACACCAAATAATACTTAAACTAAAACTTATATTTAAGATAAGAGTACAAATGGCAGTCGTATCGCTCAAGGCAATCTCTTACCGACTACCATGGGATGGACATAAGTGAAGGAAAATGAAGATAGGGCAGAATAAGTGTACTTTTAGAATATTGCTTGAATTATAAAAAATAGGAAATAATTAAAATATTTAGCTTGATAGATAAAAGGATACAAATATATGAAATTAAACAACATACCTACATGAATTTACTTAAAAATAAACATACACATAAAGATATAAAAAACAAATATTATAATAAGTATACACATACGTGCACATTGCTCTCCAATATTTGGGATACATAAGCAAACAACCATTAGTTTTTAAAGAGACAAGTAGTGTTCTTTTACCATTCTTTTGAAGGACAACAGTGTTCTTGCCCGTCTCACAGCAACAGGAAGTGCATTCCATAAACGGATCGCTTGGACAGTGAACGATTTGTCCATACAAGTTGTTGAGTGCACGGGCATTCTTAGTTTTAGGTTCTCCGACGATCTCAAGGATCTCGAATGTGAATCATGTAGAAATATAAAACGGTCTTTAAGATAAGAAGGAGTGAGAGGATTAAACAAGATGTTATATAGAAGAAAAATAATATGAGTATTCCGACGAAGTCGTACGGGTAACCACTTGAACTTAACACGAAATTCGGAAACATGGTCATATTTGCGAAGACCGAATATGAACCGAATGCAAAAATTTTGGAGACGCTCAAGTTTATTAAGTTGGTCCTCGGTGAGATCGATATAGCTGACATCGGCATAATCAAGGATGGGAAGAAGAAGTGTTTGTGCAAGCGAAATCTTCGTGGTAACGGGTAAGAAATTGTGTAGCCTTCGCAAACACCGTGCTGAAGCAAACACCTTTCTACTTAGCTCACGAAGCTGCGGACCCCAGGAGAGAGTTTTGTCTAAATACAGGCCTAAGGTTTTAACAGTATCACTATATGTGATAGTGATACCATCGCAGTAGATAGAGGGAATCTGATCCCAATCTAATTTTGAGATCATCCTGGGGCTGCCGACAACAATGACCTGCGTTTTAGAAGGATTAACCTTCAACCCATGAGCATCGCTCCAATCACAGATACTTTGGATGTCTTCATTAATTGCCGTTATAGCATCAGCTATCCTGTCCAGGGGTGCCCGAGTATATATTTGGAGATCATCAGCATAAAGGTGGTAGGAGGAGCGAAGATGATCAGTTATGGAGTTAATAAAAACAGCGAAAAAACACATTAGTATTCCTCGTGTCCCACATCCAGGCGGTAAAAGGCACTAACTAGTATGCGTATCAGTCACGTCCAAACCTGGCGGAATCACTAATGGTAACAAATGCAGTAACCACGGCGTTTGTGTGCCGAGTGGCAGGTGGGCGCGGCGACCACTAATCATCTCGCTTGTACAATTAGAAAGTAAAAGCGCCGAAATGTCTCGGACGGTGCAGCATCCGAATCAACAAGGTTGTCGCGGATTAGACCGTTGGATTTAATACATTAATACATACATATGTACATTCAAGCCTTTCTCCCAGAAAAGGCAGGCAGATGTGCAACCAGGACTCTCGTTTCGCCTTGTATATTCCATTCCATGATGTGAGCGAACCTATCGCGATATCGGGTTGATAATGAATAGCAAAATCCAATTTCACTTTGCCCGACCCGAGATTCGAACCCGCTCAGCTTTTCAATCATACCGTAGTACAACTGCGCCACGGAGGCAGTGAAAGTTGGATTTAATAATTAATAATATTAGAAATTGACTCACTTCTGGTTACAATCCCCCTGTAGCTCTCGTCAGCTAAAATTTTCACGCAAAGATTTAGCGTTTCTTGGGAACATTGTCGGCTTGTAAAGATATAGGATCGTCTGGGCGTAAGACAAATACTTCAATGGTACAGTCAACAGTGATATACTATAAATCTGCATTTACGTACCAGGTTTTAGAACGATAAAGAATATGCATCTAGTAACAGCTATTATTAATTATAATATAGACTGAAAAAAAAATTACACCGGTTGACACGAATATGCCTGCTCACCTAAAAGTCGAAATAACTTAATCAGGCTGCAACAGCATTGAAAGTATTGTTCCCTACACTTTACGATAATATTTAGAGATGGGCCGAGTAACACTTTTGCCCAGTAACGAGTACCGAGTTTTACTCGGCTCAATTTTTTTTCAACCGAGTAACTCGGTTTTATCAATGTAGTTTTAGTGACTACAAACACAATGCAACTAAAAATTTCGCAAAGAAACGCGACAATTATTTGTTATGATTTTTTAAATATCGTCATTTTTGGGAGGTAAATCCATAGTTTTAGCTAAAATAATAATTTAAACTCTGTTATACCTTAGAGTATTTATAAATAAGGAACTTCGTTCCAATAAAAGGGTATAACTATAATTTTAGGAAAAAAAATATTTACCACCCAAATAAAGCCATAGTAAAAAAATTGTCGCTTTTTTTGCATCTTTTTCTATTGCATTGTGTCTGAAGTCGCTTAAACTACCACCCGGCTTCGTTTTCGGTAGCAGTCTTGATATACCCTGTATATTGCTTTTCTTAAACAAAGTATACTCAGCAATCAAACCGAGTTATTCGGCTGAGTACGAGTATCAACCGAGTACTCCGCCCATCTCTAATAATATTATTTTGCATTACGCATTAAGCATAAAATAAATCCTTAAAATAAACCCGAGACCAACTTCCGGCCTTCTGTTTTTTTATTAAGGCCAACTGCCACAAATATGGTCAGGTATATTCCAACATACATATAGTTGCCAACCCTGCCCCCAATGTACGAAGTTATATAACATTATTATTGTTCCGCCACAGTCGAGATGAAAGTTAACTAATATAATGATCTCTAATTAATACCGCGTTTAATTTTGTTCTCAAGTTTTTTACGGTTCGTATACTGCTGTTTCATCTAAGATGGCATCACATGCAATGTTTATGATACTAAAAGTAATTTACGCAAGTGTGTAGTGTTCCTAGACTGGTTAAAGTCTATCTAATCTCATACAATTAAAACCCTTGTAAACCTGGATCAAAGGCGTGCAAACAATTGACAGAGGCCTCCTCTGGAAGTCGACAAGTTTTTATTCATTTCTTTTAAGATACACTAGCTTATCTTTAAGCTTCCACACGAAGATAGTCAAAAAGGAAGCACATCTTTTTCAGAAAACATATCATCAATAAAACAGTAGCAAAAAATCAACACAATCTTTTTTATTAGTAAATTATTAATGGGACACATCACACAACACGTTATTTTCTGGTTCAAGTCTCACCTAATCCCATATCGCAGTTATTTTCCTCGTTCTATTTATATGCAACTTGCATTTATTCATATAAAAATGATGGACACCTGTAATATGAAATACTTTCTTTGAAATACGTTCTTTGAAATTATTATGTTTATGAGACACTTCGAGAATAATTACAGAGTTTTTATTTTCGTCTTCTGGTCATACTATAACTGCGTAGTAATCTAAAAAGATGCAATATGGCTAGTCAAATATTAAAAAACAATTAAAAGCCATCAAAGTTTTCTTATGCTGAACCAAATCTGTAAAAAACTTTAGTCTAAAAATGAATTCTTCTCAATATCAAGCTCTCACCGAAAAGCTCCAAAATCTATAAAAACTACGTCATCTTACTAATCTTACTACTAAGGCAAGTTCTTTATTGAGATCAAACTGTGTAAGACAATATGCAATATATTGAAGTTGTAAAATCGAGCGACACCGCGCCCGCCCACTAGTGTTGCACAACATTTATTTCCAGCGATTTACAAATCGACGTTAATTCACAAATGATTCACTCAACTATATCGGGCTGTGCCGTCCCCCCGCCGACTTAGCGAGAAGACAATAATATTATGAAGTCACTCGAGCCGATTGCATCACAGTCTATGACGTAGAAATTTGTCTTTTAAAAATGTCACGACACTCAACGATGTAAAATCGTTGTGTGACAAGTGAGACAACTTAGCATAGCCATTCAATTCTGCATGAGAACTTCAATTTTGCAATGCAATTTGGCGTAGCCTGCCAACGTGCACTAGGCAGAATGGTTGATAAAAAGGTCCATTGCCGGAAGAAGTCAAGCTGGATCTTTGTAAAATAATTTACCAAACCATTCAACATAGCCTGGAACACTGCTCCCTCAGATCCCTTTTATTTACGATGTGAGCAAACACGAGAGAAAACCTACAGTGCAGTCATTTCCAGGTAATAGACATAGTAGCAAATACGTAATCTGATCCCGAATTAACAAACTTGCTTCACTTACTTAATGATAAGTTTCACAGCTTGTTGACAGTGCAAAAGATGCCAACAGTTACGAGTATTTTATCATCAACAACTATATTATGTCTATAACAATTAACAACTCAATCACTACAATGAAGAATCCCGCTTAAATCACTATAATTTTAAATAAAATCGCCACACATATTAAAACTACATTCAGCACAGGGCTTCATGTGGCTAAAGAACTAATCATTTACACATAGTGTCAACATCATCATCATGAAATCTCTAAATTAAGAATGAGATTTAATATTCGAGATGATGTCAAGTGAACTTATCTCCCTACGCGTAACCGACTGATTACAATAATTATCCCATTGAGAAACTTGAATGTTCAATCAACCGGAATACCTTGATCTTTAAGCAACGTCAGGAACCCTATAAGTATCTCGATAATACAGACGTATATAATTTAAAGTAAGTAATTAAATGATTGAATAACTGATCGATGTACGTTCAAACATATTTTAAGTAATTGTTTTTGTTAATAAATCCAGTAAATAATTTCCCAATTAATCTTCTAAAAAGATAGAGGTGTCGTATCTAAAAACTACACGCCATTTTAGGGTGTCAAAAACCCAATCACAAAACTTTTGTGTGACCTACATCAGCCTCGATACGGTAAACGAACCTGCGACCTCACAATTAATTCCTTAACCAACTGTGCCCCGGAAGCTGTTATAGAAACCGTAGCTATCAAAGCAACAAAGTAATGAATACCGAAGTTAATGACTGAATAACACTACGCATATTCTAACCGTATATGCAAGTGTATGTACTATGTAGTTTGCATAATTGCTCACATCAAACGGCAGATTTGTGTGTGTGCTCGTAATTATGTCTGTGTGAATATACGTGTGTGTGACAGTAATGTCAACCGACGCGGCGGCTTGAGTCACGGCGCACGATGCGCTGGAGTAACCATATATACCTCTTATAATATGGAAAGCAAAAAAATTGCAAATTCATAAACGCATTAATAAGCATTCAGACGTTTGACATGGAAATAGATACGCATTATTGGGAAATGTGAATTTATCATAATTTTCATTTCTCAATCACACAATCCATGCCTTTAGTCCTTATCCTATCCCTAACTACCAATCTAAGGCCTGCCGCGCCGGTAGATGCATTAGTAGGGGCGAGCCTAGTCTTTGGCATGCACGACTCTGCCAGACTCGACAATTATTTTTCCCATGCTACACGTGGGAACGCTATGACGATTAATAATAATAAAATTTGAAAAACTTTAGAGTACATAAACATATATAAAAATACTATCCCAAGTAGTGGTAAAGTGTGGTCTCCATAACGTCGACCCACACGCGGCCGGCTGCACTATTTGCGTACCACTTACAGCACAATTAGATAATGCATTCGATCGCACGCTTATTGCCTTTATTTATTCCATCATTTCCAATTCCAACGGCGTCCTTGCTGAATGCTTTATCATTTGTTGTGCAGAATTGTACGAGAAGATTTAATTTAGGTACTAAATTAAATATGCAGTTTATCAAACCGTAAAATGTTAAGTGTAAGATGATGAAATGTGGCTGAGAATGATTCTCAATATAACTGTCGACTGTAGAGAACAAATATGGTCTTGTCAGAGAGACGGACAGCCAAATGATCCAAGAAGAATTCCATTTAGGCTTTTTGAGATATGAAACCTTTAAAATCGTTTACTATAATAACTACCCATATATTAAGCCCTAGTTGCAAGGAAATGTGCATTATTTTATTTATATTTTAATTAATCGGGATTTTTAGTTATTATCCGAGTAAGTATGCCACATGCCAATTTTTTTTTTTATACTGGTCTGGCATAGTGGCGGCATTGCACCTGATGGAAAGTGCCAATGCCGCCCAGGCAGAGTATCCATTGGCATCGGACGGCAGTCCCATGCCAATGGAAACAATTATGCCGGCCTGCTAAGGTGCCTCTTCACACCGCGGCGGAAGGACCCAGGATTGTAGGAAGGAGGGAACACGTGCGCCAGCAAACAATTCCACAGCCTGACGGTGCGGCACAAAAACGAATTTGAGAAATGTATTCTAATAGCACTTTTCTTTAAAATTATGTTCTGTTAAAAACTAAATAAACCTAGATTTGGTTATTCCAAACATACTATTTATAAGCCAATATTGTTCTAAATTTCCTGTGCAATATTTTTTACAGAGCTGTCGGTCTTTTTCCAAATGTATCGCACAAAGGTTGTTAATTAGTGCGTCTACTTATTCTGTGAGAATTGTAAAAACCAAATATCGAAGTAAAGGAAAAGCAAAAAATCTCAACGTGACTACTGAACTGGTCAAGTTTGGGAGAACTAGCGAAATAACCACTTGGCATGGAAACGGCTACGTTCAGTAATAGAATTCCTATGGTTGAAGACTATTATGAATATTTGTAATATTAAACAAGAACTACAACATTCTTTTACAACATTATTTTAGCCACTTCTTTTTGTAACCAAAAGGACGAACCGTCCGAAGTAATTTACTTAATTGTTACTACATTACCTAATCTTCGACGGTCCATAGATAGAACTAAAGAAAGTCGAATGCCTGTTCATATAGACAAGCAGTACCCTTCACGGGACGTGAACAGGGAACAAAGATGCACTGCGCCTGCCTTTGTTAATAAGTAATCCTAGAGTAAACATTATCTGGGGGCACGGCAGTGCCCCCTCCAAGTCGAGCTAAAAAGCGGCACAGCCGTACTATCCTTTTCTCGAAGCAATTCAGACCATTTTCAACCCCCCGTAACTTCGTTGTGGTTAAAGCAAGAAGCCTGAATTTTCAGTTACTAATTAGGCATAGTGTAAACACGGTATATTTAAAATTTCATTCAATTTGAACCAGTAGTTTAAGAATTATAACTTGTCAAACTTTCGCAATTTTGTCACTCACTGACTGACTGACCGATCATCAAAAGTCTAAGGCACTTCTAGCAGACATAGAACCTTCAAATTTAGAATATAATTAGTGTTTAGTGTCTAAAGTAAGGAAAAAATCAAACATTTCATAATTTCTGTCTAGTTTTCTAGATACACCAACTGCGTGAATAACTTTGTAATCTCATATAAATGTATAGGATTACAAAGATACATTTGCAGTTAATGATTCGTTGTACCCGTATATAATGGAATAATAGTTGTAGATTGGCATCTATATATATTATATATGAGGCATAACAGGAGGGGGGTATAAAGAGGAAAAGGGTGTATTCAGCCCTTTAAACTGTACAACAAACGTAAAGAATTTTAATATTGATATGATAATAGCTTACGTAATAACTTTATACAGAACGTCCCTTAATCAAGGACTAAATAAATTAATCGACTTGGTATTACATAGATCTCACACCTTTTTGCGGTAGATAAACTGAGCTGCGAGACTTGGATTTTTTTACAGGATGTTTTTGATGGGATATAATATACATCTTCTGCATCTTAAATATTCATTTAATGAAATTGCTTATCTTTTTACAACACCACAGCTTTGACCCTCAGACATTATTTTCTGATTTTTCATACTTATGTATGCGTATTTATAATTTTAAACTAATACGAAAAATATTGGTATTATTTCTGTTTCTTTTTGCACATTCATTGTTATGTTATTTTAGAGTGCTGCAGAATAATTTCAAAGGTACGTGTTCGTCCACTCACATGAACCCAGTGACCTAAAATCATCATTCTCGAAAGAGTCGATGTCGGGCATTCGCACATAGTTTCATGAACAAATAGAATTCAAAGGTTAATTTCATGGTCAATATCATTACTACGTGACCTACTTCATGCGAATACCATAGTTTAGATGGTTTTTTTAACAGACTCTATAAAATGTAGCAACTATTAGTAATGGAAATTAATGCTATATCAAATTAACATCACCACCTTGTTATTTTTGAAGCCTTAGCATGCTCTATATTTCTGCTATTGCTAATTGCCCCCACAGAATATGTAAACAATAAACCTTAGCTTATATTATAATAACCATTTGTCACATCTAAAGTTACACACACACAATTGACTGTTCTGTTATTATTTTTAAATGGGTTCGTAAAAAAACAAACGTAAAAACTCACTCCTTCACAGCCTACACAATATCGTAGAAAAATATTAACCGGTCGGCTTAGTGGATCACAATAGCACATAGCAAAATTTAGTGTATTAATATAATTTGTGAAATATTATTATCGACTTCACATGCTATTTGTGATTGCTATTGCTATTTATTCCAATACTAGCAACTATGAAGTATGATTTTTTATTTTACATATTATTTAGTGGCTTACTCGATGCTTACTCGTGAAATATTTTATACCTAAGCCCATATTAATATCAACTTATACACATCCCATTACTGGCCACTGATTGCCATGGATCCCTAATGTAAGATTAAAATATATGCCAATGTTATAAGGCCACTTGAATTATATGCAAGAGTCGGGGCCGTGAACTTGAGCGGAGATCAACGGGTCATCGTGCGAGTTCAAGTGTACGGGTAATTCAAACCATCTAAAAGTGTCCGAGTTGGTTCATCGACCCGTTTAATTTAAAAGATAATCAAGCTCGTCTAAAAGGCAAGACAAATGCGTTATTGGATACCAATAATATGGTAAGGCGACATAAAAAAGATTGCAAACAGTTGCTGGATGCAGGCCACTTCAAAAATACAATATGGAGACCCTCAATGGAAGCCTATGTTTAGTATTCCTGTGACTGAAGATGACTGTCAGGTCTTGTTTAGTATAGTCCACGTCTCGGTATCAAACGGTGAGAAGTGGATGTCTCTTCACGACCGAAACTGATATATTGTCTTTCGAATGCGAATTGAGACTCCCGACCACACACCCATCATTGCAGCTTCTAATCACCAGGATCAACAGTCGCAGGCAAAGAATTGACACCGAGCTCCGGAGCTGTGAAAATAAATTCGAATACAAATAAAAATCTACTGAAGCTTACTTTACGTTCAACCTCGAGATTAGTACAAGTGTAAATTTTTGGACCACCAATATGTTACCGGCCAAAAAAAACATCTGCTAGCTGTCGAGTTTTATTTGTTCAGTGAGATTGCCAGATGCCCAATACCCCTTCCCATTTCCTATCTTCCATCCTCCCCGCTCCCCTCCCGATTTGATGAGCCTCCAAAACATCCATAATCTAAGCGTTATGTCCATGAGCGAAGTAATCACTTAACACCAGTTGACCTGTTTGCTCGTTTGTTGCACCTATGCAGTACAAATAAAACCTGCATCTTCATATTATCAAGGCAGACGCCGGTGTATTTCCACAGTTAAATAATATGTGGGTTACATGTCACAATTTTTAACACCCACACAACAATAACAAGTTTAAACAAACGTTAGCGAATGGCTTCCTATGTGCAATTGCGAATATTATTAGCATTAGTTTGGCGAGTTTTGCAAACCACTTTTAAATTGTACGCGTGTTTGTTATGTCATAGGGTGAATACTGAATTGACCTGTGATGTTTACATAAGTTTCATAGACATTTAAAATATAATTTCATGGACTTGCTGTTATGTTTCGGTGCTTAAAATTGTTGGAAGCCTAATTACACTCTAATTTTACCTACCTTTTTTCTTTTTCTTCCTTCTCTATGCAAAAGAAGGCAAAGTACTATATACGAACTAGGGATCCAAGTGTTGTAGATATTCAGAGGTGGAGGTTATCACGTAAAATGTAAAGAGACTTCTACAAACAACATCTCGTCATAACTTCACAACAATTGTATTTAAAAACGAACATAGATAGATCACAAACATAGCCTCTCTTGTTCCGGCAATCGTGTATAACTCTGAGGTACCTTGAAATTGCCAGTCGAGGACAGTTAGTATGGCTTCGAGTATTTAGTAGTATGCTTTAAGGGCATGCGTTTATAACACCCGGATTAAGAGATACCTAAATGTTTATTACTATCACCGAAGAAAGGTTAAACAATGTGTGATTACAAGTGAAGTAAAGATTCACAGGGATACTAAAAGACAGGTAAATGCAGATAATCGGTAAAAGTCTACGGATTCGCAAAAATTCAATTTGTCTCTCCGTGGAGTTTTGTTAGCACCGATACTTAATACTAGTGGTAGGTCTCTTATAATGTGACGGGCGCTTGAGTAGGTACCACCGCAATGTCTATTTCTCCCAACAGCACTGTAAATACACTGTCACGCTCCAGTTTAAAGGACATTCTAGCCAGTACTTTATATCTTATATCTTCAGAATGGCGAGTGCAGTGGAATGCCAAGAATTGCTTGGTAATTCAATGTTGTTTGATTTTGCTACTGTCCATGAGCGGTCGTATCGCTTAACATCAGGCGAACGGCATGTGAGACGAACATGACTCGAGAGAAGATAGTTTTACTACGTAGGAATGAGAAAGTTAGAATCCTATAACATTTTAAGTCACTTTATGGTAAACACACATTTTGTTTGCGGTATGCTCTCTACATCAATGTGGGTGGAAGTGAAAGTAGGGTGTTCAAGAAGCATGAGAGTAAAATTAGGGCAGTGGAGATTATGTGAATGGGGCATGTGCGGGGTTAATCAGCGTGACAGGCTGCGTATTAGTATGTGGTGGAGTTTTTTGGAGTAGAATTTTTCTTTCGTTTCATTTTTATTCGTTTTAGAACTTTACATTTAACGACCTGTCGCATGCGCAAAGTAAACACTTCAATCCACGATAATGGCGTAATGCTGATAGATTGACTTCAGTCGTATGTAATTCTTGTGGCCATTTCTCAGATGCGAGTATGATGATAGATGTTTTTATGCATTCCTAGATATAAGATATGTAAACAAATTAATTGCTGATCTAAACGATCCAACACTCGCCCACCGCAATACATATTGAGAACATAGCGCGCTATTTACGTCGCCTAGGTAATGCGTGTGTCATTGACCCGTCAACAGCTGACGGCGTATGTGGACTCTATAAACGCCGCTACAAACGCTACAACTGTACCAGTGCCATCTCACCATCATTAGGGTCGGAACACACATGAGCCACACTACACGACAAGATTTATCTTCTATATATATAAAAATGAATTGCTGTTCGTTAGTCTCGCTAAAACTCGAGATCGGCTGAACGGATTTATCTTATCTTGGGCTTGAAATGTTCGTGGAGGTCTAGGGAAGGTCTAAATGGTGAGAAAAAATGGAAAAATTGCGAGGAAAAGCCAATTTTCTAATTGTTCAAGCGTGATGCGACCAGCCAATATAGGATGATCTTTGTTTGGTTGACGGGAGAGGTAAACGACGGTCAAGCTTTAACTACCAACCAACGTAAAATGATCTATCTTTCCATTGTCTTTCATTGACGGCTGACGAAATAGAACAAAATTCAAAAAATGTGTACATTGTGTATATAATATCTAGATATGGCGTCTTTCGCGAAATTTGTTAAATGCTAAATAAAATGATGTCCATATCTACAAAAATAGCTCATAGTTTTTTGGGGGTATTGCAAGAGTTTTAAACAATACTCTATCGAAGCGTTTTGCCGAAGTACTCCAAAATATATGTAATTATAATTTATCGTTTTCATAAAGGACATTGTTTCTTGAATTGATACCTTTAGATGCGTTGGGGGACAAATTTAAATTCTGTATTAAATTAGTATTGTTTTCAGACTCAAGAATAATAAAAGTATTGGTACGTTGATGCCGCATCTAGACATTATAATGAAACGATATGCAGTTTTATATTTTTAAATATTTGTTTTTATACTTACGTCACCTGGTAAGGCAGTATGAAGGTTTTTATTAATTTGTATATGTATAGATAGTCTACTCAAATAAATAAAAGTAATTCACAGAAGCGCGTGTTTGCCCGTTGGTTACGTACTAAACGTGACTGCCAACAAGTTTACGATGGTCACGGGTTCAAATCTTAGGGCACACCTCTGACTTTTCGGAGTAATTATAAAATAAGTAACAAAGGAGTAAAATCCTTCAACCTGCACTATGCCAGCGGGATGGACTATATGACCTAATATAATAACAGTACTATTTGTTTTCTCTCTGGACGGAAAAACGAAAAATGTTGTTCATTATAATGCAATAAATTAATTAGGTATTAAAATATTGGACTTTAGACAGTATTGATGGCAAAAAATGTTTGATACGAAGTTCCCCGGGTCAGCTATAATACATATTAATTGATTTCAATGAATGTCGTCGGAGTAGTAACAGTGTTATAATATCTCCGTAGCAAAATAATGATTTAAATCTGCAGAGATGGGATAGAATAAAATGTAAGGTGGATAAAATGGGGCAGAAGAATAAGTATAGGATGTGATTGGATAAGCAGTTTAGACAACGGCAGTCATGTTAATTTTAAATAAAATATGGATTGGAATCTGTATTTGCACCCAGGCGAAGCCGGGCCGGGCCGCTAGTTGTATATAAATAAACCCAACAGTCACATACATAGACCTGACCCCACACTAAGATCTTATGTCGTAGGTTTCAGGAACTACGGGAGACTTTGTCTCACAAACACTCAGACCCGAAACAAATACCTGATGTTCACACACATATTTGTTGGGTCGATCGAACCGTCGGCCTATCGTTACACAGCCGGTGTCTAACCAACTGCGCCACGGAGGTTGTCAATGTTATTTAAACCATTCTGTATGTCGCGTACATTATATCGACTCTACACTGCGTGGCGCGGCACTGATGTTTCAAAGAGAATACTGTGACGCGCCGCGCGTTCTGACCTTAATATGGAGTAGGCGTGTAAAGATTGATTATGCAGTTGCAACCACAATCTGTTAGACATTTTTATATTAAGAAGCAGAATATAGATCATCTTCACCTGAAGCTAAATCTAACGTAATCTAAAGCGTCAAACGGCAAGAGAGTGTTATATCTCGCCAATTATACCAGTCTGTTTTAAACTGGATAATTGTTTTATAATTTTGGGGATGCCTGGAACAACAAATGAACATAGCAAGCTGTTGAGTGTATTAGATGTTCCATACTCTACAGACTGAATGAATTAACATGACAGGGTGCATTTTGCACAATTTTAAAATATATTGTTTAGAAATGTTGACAAAATAATGTAATCGGATAATGCATTGTGTCTTAAATAGTAATATTACTGATTTACAACACATTTGGTGGTTAGTGATAAAAAATAAGCATTAACATAACATGAAGATTGTAAGTACATTACTAGTGTATAAAAATACATAAGAAAAAAAATGTTCAAAGAAATAGATATATTGCTAATGTTAAAGCAATCTGATTAAATGCATGAATTGGATCAGTAAGGTATATGAAGACTTCAAAGTAAATAAATATAACACAGTAATCTAACCTATGACATCATAGCATATTTAAGTTATGACCCAAGTAAAGTTATCTACCTCAATACAAAGCAAACAAAACTAAATAAACAAAGTTCCACAACTTAAAACCACTTATGACTTAACAGTCCATATTGACCCAACTTAGTGAATGGCCATATTTAGATTGTAATAAGGCCTTTATAGGTCTGACTCATGGGTGAATTATGTGCACCTAGTCGTTTTCCATTAGGTAACATGAGTTTTAGTATATAAATGCGAACTTTTTAGCAAAACAACTTTAGCATGATTGCAATCTTCTTAGACAAATTTCATTTTAGGTTGGAGAAAAGTTAATTATTTGAATTAAGACTAGAAAGTAATGCATAGATTCAAAGATTGCAAATTTTTTAAACTAATGAAGGACCACAAAATTATATTTACAATACCAATTATGTAACATGTAGATAAAATTGGATATTCTTGACTTTCCATTACTTAGACCTCAGGAGCCTAAGTATCTTGTAAGAAAATCTTATTTTCCATTTTAAATTGTATTTTAGTATCAACCTTAACTAAAAATATATATTTTTTAGTTAAGGTTGATAAAAATATACAGGGTATATCAAGACTGCTACCGAAAACGAAGCTGGGTGGTAGTTTAAGCGACTTCAGACACAATGCAACAGAAAATGTTGCAAAAAAAAGCAACAATATTTTTTTTTGTTATTTTTTTCCTATGGCCATATTTGGGTGGTAAATACATTTTTTCCTAAAATAATAGTATATACCCTTTTATTTATAAATACTCTAAGGTATAAAAGAGTTTAAATTATTATTTTAGCAAAAACTATGGATTTACCACCCAAAAATGACGATATTTAAAAAATCATAAAAAAAAATTGTCGCGTTTCTAGGCGAAATTTTAATTGCATTGTGTTTGTAGCCACTAAAACTACCACCCGGCTTCGTTTTCGGTAGCAGTCTTGAGATACCCGGTATATTCTGTATATAATATATATTCTGACTTTTCCATAATTTGTTACGGTTATATTTTTACACTATATAGATATTGATGATAATAAAATTAATTCTTTTGAATATTATGGAAGCCAATGGGGGTACCTATTTAAAATTGTTTCTTATTATAAGAAATCACAATATCCTTGATAAAATAAAGGAAAAATACATACAGGTGTAAAGTATTCAAGGGATTTATTCTGTATTAAGAGGTCATGGTACAATTAGAAACTATAGATGGCCTTGATATCATAGATTATGGTAAATTGCACAGTGAAGTAAATGTGGCAAGTTCATTTTTAGACATTGTTCTCTACCCTACTTTGAGATTTATCCCCTTGCTATACTAATAGAAATATTATACAAATGATTTTTTTTATGTTCAGTTCCTTTTCTAGAATATATTCTCATGAATTATAGAGTAGAATACCTTGTGTTGAATATCTTAATGCAGTTCCACAGATATATTTTTAAGTGTTTACAAGACAAAGACAATAGAATGTACAGCCTATCATTTGTTCTGCAATGTTAAAGAGCACTTGCAGTTAGTTTTACATTGTTGTTACATTCATTGCCGAGTGATGTATGAGCCTCCATGTGTCAGACGACACACGACACACTCGCCTATAGACCCTCGGAAGTAACGCGACACGCGAGCGTTCCGCTCCTCGATTCCAACTGCGATTTCACACAATACCAACAAAAAGCGACAACCAACAGCGCCCGTGTGTAGACGGCACACTGAGAGAAACCAACCAATATTTACGATTACTCCGCACTCTTCACGTACACATCCCAAAACTGAGTTCAACGGCGAATGTCAATCGGCGATTCACGATTAAGACAATAAATGACCACACACAGGCCTGACTCACCAGATTAACACTTAATAAGGCCTTACCAGCAGTTGAGTTTCTTTATCGCGGTCAAATCCGACTGCTTGGAGCGGGCGATCACCATCTCCTCAGTAAGTCGAGCCATGGTCACCACAATCACTTGTTTGTACACAAAATAGTTATTAAAGATCTCGTCGGCTATGTTCGGAGGGAGCGTGGTCGCTCATCGTGCCGCTAACACGCACGGGAACGCGGCACGAGCGCGAGTTGTACTGCCAAAACAATACCCGATCACTGCGCTACCCACTTCCGACGTTCCACTGTTCCATTCACTTTGACGTATCGTATTCGTACCCGACTCCATTACCGTGCGGTAATTCGTCACACGTCATGGAAATATTAATTAATGTCTTAAGCACGTTACTAAAATAGAAGCATTCCAAGAATTATGCCTGTATTTTGATACTTCATACTTCATGGAACTTTAAATAATACTTTATTTATTAAACGGGAAGTAAATGATGGACTAATTCAGGTTTTTATTGTTTTATTTTTAACTATCGTAACCAAGAAGCTTATACCCAAATGGAGATTGGAGATTGCATTCCGTATAAAACACTGAAGCACAAAAATTTTACCTTGAATGAAGTCGCTGTTGCCTGCTATCCTTTTCTTTACAGTGACAATGAATGAGGTTCACATGAAGTTCATTCATTGTTACTCTAAAGAAGATAGATATATAGATAATAGATAGATAGCAGGCAACAGCGACGTCATTCAAGGTAAAATGTTTGTGCTTCACTTTTTTAAACGGAATGCAATCTCCATTTGGGTATAAGCTTCTTGATCGTAACCATAATCGTAACGCATATAACAGTGGAAGCTGGAAACTACAAATGTCAAATTCGCACAGTATTGCCATGTAAATAATGTAAACATTCGGCTTATGGCAAGAGACCTAAAAATACTACATAATATAATATCAAAAATTTATTAATTATTAATAAATACTTGACGGTGATACGTAATGAAAATTATGTCGGTTAAAAAATACCTCTTTTCTAATAAGTTGTTAAACTAGTAATTTTTGCTTGAAACTTGGCAGTTGACAGTTGACATTCAGTGCGTTCCATTTGACGATCGCAACAACCACGCTCACGACCGCGATATTTACCGTTCCACATGCTCGTGAGCGTTACGAAACCCAAGTGGAACGGGTTATGGGGCGTTTTGAACGTTTAGGTAATAAATATTTTAAAATAGCTATAATAAGGTTAGGTTGCATTATGCGTTTAAAGTAATTTACTCCGGTGACGTTTTTGATGCTTTGACGTTTCAAAATCCCGCCAATTTTCTCACGCGCATCATGACCCACCTCTTGACGTGGGTCGTCGTGAGCGTCGCGTGAGCGTTTGTCACATAGACGAAAAATCTTTTCGTCTATGGTTTGTCATGACGTCATCAATGACGTTTTCGCCGCGACCACGACGACGTGATCGTCAAATGGAACGGCGAAATGAATGTTTTAGGCGCCGTGAATGCCAAATGGAACGCGCCCATTGTGACGTTTGAGTTTTGACATTTGACAATTGTTTGCTAAATGCTGTGCTGAACTCTGAAGTTTACAGTAGCAAAGTGGATTTATGAATGTTTATATTTGTAAATTGATATGATGGAGACCAGCGAGCTGCTGGAGGACAAGGACAGCGGGCCGGAGGTGCAGATTAACTTCCCCAGCTCGGTGATGAGCCGAATCGAAGAGCTGATGGGTGGCACGGAGCAGTTCGACAGCGATGATGTACTACTTATTGGATATTTTCGCTATATTTGGCAATACTATATTAGGTCGAGTTAAAGAGTTTCGTATTGCTATTTGCTACAAGCCTGAGCGTAATTTGGTTTATAAAAGATTTTTTGAAGCACAGACCTATTGCAGTGAATTTCATGTAAAATCCTCCTCAAATTAATTATTACTTTCAGTTTTATTTAAAATCTGGGAGTTATAACAGCATGTTCATACATATGATATATACATATAATATGATGTCTTTTTTGCATCCAATGTGTTGTTTACTTAACAATAAGGTATAAAGGTATCTACTTCTCATTTCCTAGGTCTGCAGCCACAGGAAGGTGACCGTTGGACATAAGATTCCTCCAAAGATTTATTGCATGATAAATATTTATTTAATGAAATATAATGTATTATTGATTTAGTCATCATAATGGTTTCATAGATTTACGCGAATGTTACTCATTGAAATAAAACTATTATTTATGGATTTTATCGCGGATTTGGTTTAATTTTTACATTTTTCGAGTTCCCGACGTTTTGATTACTTTACAGCTTTCGTGGTCACGGGGCGGACTCATATTTCATCATATTTGATTAATACTCTATTAATTGCCAGTCTTTAAGGGCAAGTTATAGTATTTCACCCGCCATCTATGCATTATGAGTCTTTGAGGATGAGGGATGGTGTTTCAGTAATAAATTGTATCTTGAACTATATCAGTGACTAATTGGTATTTGCCATCAAAGTTATTATTTAAGGCAATAATATTCAGCCCTTACTGCATCAACCTATTACAGCTGTAGTGAGGGTGGCAAAACTTTGGAACTAATCGTTTTTTATGTTCATCATCATCATCATCATATCAGCCACAGGAAGTCCACTGCTGAACATAGGCCTCCCCCAATGATCTCCACAAATCAATATATCAATATATATCCAAGTTTTTTATGTTGAATGAAAAAAATTTATCAGACTTTATCATGGTTTCACAATTTGTTTTAAGTTCCTGATCCCTTTGAATAACCATGTAAAAATAACTAAAGCTGAAGATATCCTGTATCAGCCCATATATGTCCCACTGCAGGGCACGGGTCTCTTCTACTACAACAATTGAGAGTGGTTAGGTCATATAGTCCACCACACTGGCTTAGAGCAGGTTGGTGGATTTTACATACAATAGAAATTCTTATGAATTTGTATGCAGGTTTCGTCACAATTTTTCTTGCACCCGTACGGTTGAAGCTAAAGCTGTATAAATGTTATGCTTTTATTATTAACTAGAAGTTCAGCCAGGCTCCGCTTAAGAAACAAACAAACTCTTCAGCTCTATATATTAATATAGATAACAGAATTGCTATCTTGTATCCAGAATTGTATCCATTTTAACAAATGATTGTCGACAGTTTGATGCAGTGGCGTACATCAACCGAGTGTTCCCCACGGAGCAGTCCTTGTCGGGAGTGGAGAGTGCGGTGGCCAAGTGCGAGTTCCACCTGTCAGGCGTGGAGCACGACATCCGGCGCCTGGTGCGGGCGCAGGCTGATCAGAGAGAGGCAGGGCAGAAGGCTCTCACTGATGCCCAGCAGTGTATGGCGGAGCTGGCTTTACAGGTATTTAGGAAACATATTTTAGTTAACTAGGATTTCTTATGTATCATTCATGAAGAAAACTTCCTGTACAAACACCAAGTTAAAACAATTATTAAATTACATCTAATAACAATAAAGATTTTAAGATAAAAAAAAAGTATTTTTTAATAAGTGTTTGATCAAAAACTTTCCTACTCCCAAATAAGATATTACTTTATTATATGCAATGAGAAATTCTGCTAAATAAGTGAGAAAAACATAAAGTTATTTGAACAAAAATCGTTTAACTAGTGATACCTGGTGGTAGTCACTTGCTTTTTCCTTTTTCACCTTTCTCATCTTACATGTCAATAACTTATATGAACATACATTTGATTCGCGCGGACTATTGTAACTTGTAAGCAACACAGTAAAGAAACGAGGTTTATGCGGAAGAAGGATTGTTTTCAAATATAGTCACGTGCTTTACCGTTTGATTAGTAACGTTTGTAATCATTCGATTTCAGCCTCGTGTTTGTAAACCTATACAACACGTGAATCTTAGATGTGTTATTTTCTTGAAATTAAAAGGCGAAAAAAAAACGGGAAGGGCTCCCTTGATAATTATACTATATCAAAACTGTAACTTTCAAGCCAATTAATGTACCATTTTCTCTGTCTTACTCTTATCAGCAACGGGAAGTCCACAGCCAAATATAAGCCTTGTTGTACTTTTATATTTATTTATGAAAGAATGATTGTTTTGTAGGTATGCGACATACACCGCTTGATATAAGCGTTATTATATTTTTAAGTATATTTATTTATGAAAGAGGTTGTATTTGTTCTACAGGTGTGCGACATAAACAAGAAAGCGGAGCGCAGCGAGGTGATGGTGCGCGAGATCACGTGCGAGATCAAGCAGCTGGACTGCGCCAAGTCGAACCTGACGGCGGCCATCACGGCGCTGAACCACCTGCACATGCTGGTGGGCGGCGTGTCCGCGCTGCGGGCCATGACCAGGGACCGCCACTACAGCGAGATCGCGCTGCCCATGCAGGCCATCATGGAGGTATGGTATTATATGTAGTACACTTCGATCAAATATACACTAGATACACAGTTCCCTGTAAATGTTCTGTTAAAAGTGGCATCAATGCATTGAAACAAAAAAAGTAAACAAAAAGATCACATATTCCAAATATATTAACACAAATTCCACCTTACTCCTGGAGCTTAAAGTAGCTTTTCACATAATATTGTCTAAAGTTCTGCGACGTTTTAGACGCAACGGTCGGTGCGTGACTGAAGGCGAAAGAGTGCTTAAAGCACTCTTTTTTGGTGCCATTTTCTAAGCGCTCATGTTGTATTTAGTGTATATTTGATCGAAGGTAGTACAGTATTATATGCAGTAATTTCTTATGATTATTTTATTTAAAGTATTAGTTACTTCTTTATGGTAATTTGTTTGTCAAAGAAATACTTAATTTACGTTAGTCAAATTGAATTAAATTTACTAGCGGACTATGAGTATTATTAAATCGGTGCGTGGCGATTTATTGTTACCACCGGATCTAACGCGGCCCTTTCTGAGAAGACCCGGCGAAACAATCTCAGTGGGCTTACTCTACCACTGGCAGCTACGCGACGGGACCCAGTTCTGAGTGCATTCAGCGAAAAAGACTCAGTGGGCTTGTTTTGGGCTTAGTGAAGCGAATATTAGTACAAATCCCGCGTGTTATTCTCCAGGTGCTGCAGCACTTCGAGGGGTACCGCGACATCCGCGAACTGAGCGCACTGCGCGACCAGGTGTACAGCATCCGCAACGACCTCGCCACGCAGATACTCGCCGACTTCAAGCAGGCCTTCACTGGTCAGCTCTTTAACAACATTCAACTGTTTATTATAGTGTTATTAGTTCACATTACTATGTACCCATAATCAGTATAATTAGCAAAACACCTTTCAACAGTTTATTATGATAGTGTAATGACTGTACATAATTATTTACAATCCGTATACTTATAAGCTTCGATCAAATATACACTAGATACACAGTTCCCTGTAAAAGTTCTGTTAGAAAGTGGCACCAATGCATGACATGAAAAAAAGTAAACAAAAAGATCACATATTCAAAATATATTAACACAAATTCCACCTCATTCCTGGAGCTTAAAGTAGCTTTTCACATAATATTGTCTAAAGTTCTGTGATGTTTTAAAAGAAACGGTCGGTGCGTGACTGAAGCCGAAAGAGTGCTTAAAGCACTCTTTTTTGGTGCCATTTTCTAAGCCCTCATGTTGTATGTAGTGTATATTTGATCGAAGCTTATAAGCTAAATTATTCGGAGAAATGGCTTGCCAGAAAATGAAATCTAAATTTAAAAAAATATAAATTAACGCTTATACAATATGTGATCATAGATTAAGTTTGTACATTAGTTCCTAATTTATTTCTGAATTTTTAAACATTTTTAACATAGTCACTCACTAGACATGCTTGGATCGGGAGTACCAGAAGACGAAACTTGTAGTAGCCAGTCATGCATTGTAGCTAGTTTCGACCACGGCATAAATGAGCCGAACAAATGTGCGAAGTAATACTATCTTAAGAGATAAATTATGTGACTTAAAATAATCTCTTACTAAAAACTTATGAAATATTTTAACCAAACTACTGCACATTGTTTCTTTGCAGGAGGAAGTAAATCTACAATATCACACAGGACACTGTCAGAAGCGTGCGGCGTGGTCGACATTCTCGACCCGAAGGTCAAGCAGGACTTGCTCAAGTGGTTCATCAATATGCAGCTACAGGTTGGTTTGATAGCCAACTACAATGTTATAAATAAATATAGCTATACTGGGTGAGTTTTTCAAGCTTGGATGGCCAATTCCGAAACTATGAGGAATAGTGGAAAACGCTCAAAGGACTTACAAGCCCGATTTTGATGAAAACTAAAACTAAATACTTAGACTTTTGATAAATCAATATGCCTAGCTAGGTATCGAACACATTGATTTTGAAAAAAAAAACACATGCTGTATTTTACACTAATCGATAATGTTGCTAATAGGGATGACATTCTGGGAAGTAATGACAATCAAATAAAAGAAAAGATGTAATTTTAAGCAAAATTCTATTTTTTCTTCAGTTTTCTTAGCACCTGGTCGCCCTACGTTAGTAAAGTATTTTTTTTAACTAACATTAAGACACTCAGTTTACTCCATTGTGCAGGAGTACCAGCACCTGTTCTCGGCGGAGCAGGAGTGCGCGTGGATCTCGCACGTGGAGCGTCGCTACGCGTGGCTCAAGAAGCACCTGCTGGCCTTCGAGGACTCCCTCGGGAACATCTTCCCGCACCAGTGGGCGCTCAGCGAGAACATCGCCAAGCAGTTCTGCAAGGTGACATAGCCATATCGCACCTTTAGCATTCATCATCATCAAGGTCAGACGACCAGATAAAGGTCACGGTGCGTCCCGTGGTCAACAGGTCACTGTGGAAATCATTGGGGGAGGCCTATGTTCAGCAGACATCCTTTGGCTGATGGATGAATCATCATCATCATCATCAGCCTATTCGGGTCCACTGCTGGACCTATGGCACGCCACTGGGCTCGATCTTCAATTCATCGTCTCCAACCGCTACCAGCCATCTATCGGCTATTGTCACTCCTCCTCCTTTAGCATTAAAGTGACCTAACCCAAAAAAACGATTTTGTCTTTTAATCCTATATTGGCTAAAAATGACTTATCCCGTTATTAAAGAAGGATATGTTGACGCATGAAAGACAGAAAGATGTATTTTTCGGTCTTTTAGGTATATCTTCCATAAGTCCAAATTTCTTTTTTTAGAAATCTTTAATTAAAGTTTCCCAAAAAATAAGATTTTTTGTTAGGTCTCTTTAATTCTAAAGATGCGATATATCTGTATCAACCCATCTAAGTGAGCACGATTGTGACAATTGGTCCATTCTTCTTGCGCACGGATTTTAACAAATAATAATAATAATAAATCTTTATTCAGACAATTACAGTCCATTTGTTAGTAGTACAATATTTTATTTTAAAGCTACATATTTATTTTAATTTAATTGTATGGCTATATTGCGCTAGGTTTTTAGGTTTAATGTGCGTTAACAGATCACTCGTACAGAGTTGAGCAACATAATGTCTTCCCGTCGGAACGAGCTGGATGTAAAACTCCTCCTGTACGCCATACAGAACACCTACAACTTCGAATTGCTACTGCATAAGAGGTTTACAGGTTAGTGTCACGAATCTCTCATAATATTAGTTAATATTCACCAGGGTTACTCTATAAAAACGACACGAACTTCGAATGTTCGGACGTCATACGTAAAACTTCACTAATGTGCCTAGATACTCCACAAAATTGGATTCTTCTGTACGTCGCAAACATAGACTAAGTTCGGAGAAAATCATACGTATAATAGAGAATAGTACAGATTTTTAGAAATGGAAATCTTATATCTTAGTCTAGACCTTGAACATTCGAAGTTCGTATCGGTTTTATTGAGCAACCCCTTACTGAAAACGTACATTTACCTTCATAATTATGCATTGTAGTTATTTTTGACCGACTTAAAAAACCACGAGGTTCTTAATTCGTCAGTTTTTTTTTTGTATTTTCACTGATATCTCAAAGACGTCTGAACCGATTTAGATTTTTTTGTTGTTTTAAAGGGTATGATGATTAAATTCATTGTTGTATCTGACAACAGGGACTCCTTTTAGCAAATGCCTGTCTGTTTTCTTTGGTGGGAGCGGATATGGTTGGCAAAACCAAACTTAGCTTTAAATATACGATCGCACGAGGTACAGCAATATACAGTTTCACTGGTGGTCCCGTGAAACTCAATATACGTGCGACTGTTGACAAAAAAAAGTTTATATACTTGTTCCATAGTGTTGGTTACACGTTTTAACGTATTTATGTTTGCAGGCACAGATCTTCGCACCGACAATGCTGACATGAACATCAAACAGAACTTAGATACGGACTCCAAAGATGTAAGTAAGGATTTGAGTATTAAAAAATCAGGTATGTCTGTATGACGAGTTCCTGATACCCATCCGTCGTAGATTCAAGATACTTTTCGGTCTCACAAACACCCAGATCTGAAGCAAATACCTTTGGTTCACACAAATATTTGTTTCGGTGTGGGGATGGAACCCGCGTCCATTTTACAGCCCGCGTCTTCCCAACTGCGCCACAGAAGCTGTATTGAATTGAGAATTCAATATAGTAATGCATTACTATGGATGTGATTTTTGTGTGTGTCCAGTCGCCAGCGGAGGGCGAGGGCGCGGTGTCCGCGGGGGGCGGGGGTGGGGACACGTGGGTGGGGCTGATCGGCGGCTGCTTCGAGCCCTACCTGTCGCTCTACATCAACAGCCTCGACGCTAACCTGCGCGCGCTCATCGACAGATTCGTGCAGGTAACACCAATCATATAATTATATCTGTGTGGTGAAACTCTAAGGGCTAAACTGTACCGTAGAGGCAGTCGTCTACGTATTGTGCATTTTCGATGCATTGCATCCAAGGGATTTTTTTTACAAAGCGTCCTTTATCAGTATCATAAGTAATGATCGAGTCTGCTTGTATTACCCTTCAGAATATTAATTTCAACATTGCCGAAAGGCAAATTCATGCGATAATTACGATGCGAATATGTGGATGCCTTAAATGGGATGCATCGAAGTCAAGGTTGAATAGGCATAAAACTGGTCAAATGTGTAGCTATGAACACAACACTTGAATATTGAAAATCATGCGTGTACTGTGATTCTTCCACATGCCAAAAATACAAAATATTTGCTGTGTAAATAAAATATTATCACAAGACAAACTAGACGACCAATTTGTTTCTATTCACCCCACAATCGCAAGGTTCTACTGCTAGGGAGTGAGTAACTCTGCCGATGTCTCCAGGACGCGAAATCGTCAGGCTCGGAGTCGGTGAGCGGCGCGAGTGGCGAAGGCGCCGTCATCTCCAGCTGCGCAGACCTGTTCCTCTTCTACAAGAAGTGCCTCGTGCAGTGCGCCAGGCTCACCACCGGAGAACCCATGCTTGGTGAGTCCTTACTTCCTTCAAGGAATTCCTTGGTGATTCCTCAATTTTCCCTCAGCCACTGCTGGACACGGGCCCCTCCAAAGATTTGCTTGGGAAGTGCTTACTTCGTCTGCCAAGGATTTCTTTTATGACTCCTTATTTCCTGTTCCAAATATTTCTTTGGTTATTTTTTGCGTTTCCTTTAGCCACTGCTGGATACTGACCAAGTCCAAGCATTTCCTTGGGTTCAAGGATTTCAATATGACCTGCTGGACCACAAGCAGCTTTTATTACATTATTCAGGATGCAAGCACTTCGATTGCAAAATGTAAGACCTCCTGCAGGCTTTAACGCTATACAGATAGATGTCTGACGCTGGAACTGTTGGGTGTGATTATTTAATCATTGTTAACAGCTCATGCTCCAAGAGAAATAAGAAAACTAGTCTATTATAATCCTCTAAATCCCGTACAATTCAGATATTCCTTGTAACTACTTTCATAATACCCGACCAGTGGGAGTTAGTAGACTTCACTCACTAATAGCTTCCGTTCTGAAACATGTTCAAATTCCCGCAGAGCTGGCAGGAGTATTCCAGAAGTACCTGCGCGAGTACGCGAGCTACGTGCTGCAGGCGGCGCTGCCGGGAGGTGGCGGCGGCGGGGGCGGCGGGGGCGGCGGGGGCGGCGGGGGCGGCGGGGTGGCGGGGCTGGCGGCCACCGTGCCCAGCCTCGTCACCAACCTGCACACGCTGCTGCGGGACGACTCCGCTGACTCCAGGTGATGATGTGCTACTTACTCGGTTCTTTTTCTTACGTAGCATATCTACATAGTATATTCTACCTCTAGAAGTAAACACTATGTATTTGATTATAGCGAAATTGAACCTGTTAGTAGCAATGAAGTTGATGAAAGGTATGGTGAACAAATTATGTTAATTTCGCTACTTTCTGACTGGCTTGACTAAGCGTACTATACGTTTAGCAGTAGGATGGAACTCGATACCTAGCTTCTTGACCAAGAAGCTACCGTTTATAATTCATGAACAACTCTCTCCACAGGTATACAAAACAGGAAATATCGAAAATCACGAGCGTCATCACCACGTCAGAATATTGTTTGGAGACCACCATCCACCTGGAACAGAAGCTCAAAGAGAAGGTGGCGCCGGCGCTCGCCGACAAGATAGACCTGGCTCCAGAGCAGGACCTTTTCCACAAGCTCATCAGCAACTGCATCCAGATGCTCGTCCAAGACCTGGAGATAGCCTGCGAGCCGGCGCTGCAGACCATGACCAAGATATCCTGGCTCAACTTCGACAACGTCGGGGACCAGAGCTCCTACGTCACGCAGATCATCATGCACTTGAAGAACACAGTACCAAACCTCAGAGACAACCTGTCCTCTTCTAGAAAATACTTTACTCAATTCTGCATACGGTTCGCCAACTCCTTCATACCTAAGTTTATACAGAATATATACAAATGTAAGCCAATTTCAACCGTGGGGTCAGAGCAGTTGCTTCTTGACACGCACATGCTGAAGACTGCGTTGTTGGAGCTGCCATCCTTAGGGTCTGAGGTGAAGAGGCCAGCTCCAGCGATGTATACCAAGGTCGTGGTCAAACTCATGTCGAAAGCGGAGATGATTCTCAAGTTAGTGATGGCTCCTCTAGACGGAAACCTCGAGGGTTTTATATCCCAATTCGTTCAGCTTCTACCAGAGTGCACAATAGCTGAGTTCCACAAGGTTCTCGATATGAAAGGTGTCAAGTTCTCCAAAGCGCAAATGAGTAATTTGGACGCGATTTTCAAAGAGACTAGTAAATCTAGCAGTGAGGTTAAATAGATTTTATAAGTTAAGGTTCGCTATTTATGATCTTGTATTCAAGAAAAAAGAGAGAAGTTATCTATGCTTAGTAGTATTTTACTTTATAATATTAAATTATACTATAGAGCCACAAAGTTATCTGACCCGATGAGAGAGTCGCTGTAATCGAATTTGGTGTTGCCATTAAAAATAGATACTGCAATAAATGGGGTAAGGTAAGATTTTTCAATCCGATCAATAGTGTCGAGAAAATGACCAGTTTCATCTGCATATTATTTTTCCTTCACACGATTTCTAACAAATCGCTCCCCAAAACCCTTAAAAAAGTGTATCTGCATTCTCCTCCACAATCGAGAGTACGATTGCGGGGGGTTAGGCCATATCACAGGCCATATAGCCCACCACGCTGGCCTCATGCGGGTTGGTGGACTTACATACCATAGAAATTCTAATAAATCGCTATGGTATGCAGGTTTCCTCACGATGTTTTCCTTCACCGTTATAGCGCGTTTTTATCAATACAAGCATGGCTCCGAAAAGTCAGAAGTGTGCCCTGAGATTCCAACCCGCAACCAGCGTGAACAAGTTGGCTGCCGCGTCTGGTCCATTTACCAACAGGCCACCACGCACGTAACGTAAAATGAGACGAGTAAGATACATTTTAGTTTATGATATGTACTTACATATTATATTCTACTAGTACGTACATAATTCTGTTTTCGTGGAATTTATTTTATAAAGCTGACAACACAAACCTTTGGTGGCAGCTACGCGTTAATACAATTTTTCGAAGGGTATTATTGATGTCGGAAGACGCTTTTCATCCTACGTAAAATTTAATACCTGAAATATAACGTTCCTAGCATCACTTTTTAAAGCTTTCGGCATTTTTCACTAGTTTTAAATAATGCAGGAAAAATAAATACATTGAGTAAACAATCAATGGCGGATATGACAGCGACTGGCAGCTAGATTGACAATGTCAAATGACGTCTTTGTTTCCAGTTTTGGCCACCGGGCCAGATAACTTTGTGGCTCTATACACATCTTTTGCGCAGTTATTGCAAAACAGTTGGTTTTTATTTCTACTTATAAGGAGGTGATTATATAGAGAAATTACGACTTGTCGAATTTATTCATTAAACATAATCATCAAAACTATGTAATATTTCATTTTAATGGTAGTTCATCTTGTTTATTTATGTTATTAACTTCTTTTGCTTGGATAGTTAGACCGTACACCCATTACCTTCAGTTAGATATCCACAGAAAATCATATTGAATTGTATGATGTATATATTATATGTATATTATAGTCCATACAGCTTCCGTGGCGCAGTCGGTTAGACACCGGCCGTGAAATGATAGGCCGTAGGTTTGAGTTCCGCAACGAAACAAATATTTGAATGAACCATAGGTATTTATTTGCCTCGGGTTTTTGTGATACCGGAAAGTCTCTCGTAGCTTCTGATACCCACGACACAAGACTCGTTCTTAGTGTGGAGTCAGGACTATGTATGCGACTGTTGGGTATATACATTATTATTTATTGTTATTATCATCACACATATTAACATTATGTTGATTTATTAATGATTTTTAATAATCCTGCTGCAATAAGATATTCTTCAAGTGAGTATTGTGAATAACCGAGTTTGTATGTTTGTTTACATGTGATGTACTTATACACATTCCATTAAAATGTACTCATTTTAGTACCATTCGAGTGTGTGACACAATAATAAAACATTTTAGAAAACTGTTCTTTGTTCGATTTATTTTTCGTCAAAAAACACTGGATACGTTATATTTTTTATAAATTGATCAAGTGGAAGATCGTTTTCTGAGTCGTACCTTGGGAGATTTCCAGCAGTGGACTGCAACAGGCTGATGATCAATATTAATTAACTTTTACATACATCCTTTCACATACTTATTTTTATAATTCAAGACGTAAAGCTATTAAGTAGGATGAAACGGATAGTAATTTGGCCGGATACCGGATACCGGATATTCGGCTAGCTACGAGGCCGGAGCGCCGGATATCCGGCTACCGGATATCCGGCCGCTTATAGCGTTACAATTTGATTCATTGCCGATAGTTAATTTTGAGTACTAAGTACTAACACTAAGTTAATTTTCATTAATTAACTTTTTAACAAACAATTTCTGTCATTATTTTAATTTAATAAACGATGCCCGTCCATAACCTACTGTTGTTTTGGTTGTTTTTTTTTTCATTTTTGATTTGTGTCAAATAATCCATTACTAATATTATAAATTCGAAAGTAACTCTGTCTGTCTGTCAATCTGCTACGCTTTCACGCCTAAACTACTGAACCGATTTTGATGAAATTTGATACAGAGATAGATTAGACAACGAGAAAGGATATAGGCATAAAGGAAAAATTGTATTCCCACGGAAAATCGCGATGTAGACGAGTTTAGAACGTAAAGAATTCAATATCTATCTAGTGATATGTTATACAGGGTATATCAAGACTGCTACCGAAAACGAAGCCGGGTGGTAGTTTAAGCGATTTCAGACACAAAGCAACAGAAAAGTTGCAAAAATAAGTAAATTTTTTTTGTTATTTTTTTCCTATTACCATATTGGGTGGTAAATACATTTTTTCCTAAAATAATATAACGTTTTATTTATAAATAATCTAAGGTATAAAAGAGTTTAAATTATTATTTTAGCAAAACTATGGATTTACCACCCAAAAATGACGATATTTAAAAAATCATAAAAAGTAATTGTCGCGTTTCTTTGCGAAATTTTTAGTTGCATTGTGTTTGTAGTCACTAAAATTACCACCCGGCTTCGTTTTCGGTAGCAGTCTTGAGATACCCAGTACAGTATACATATTTATTTATTTTATAATTTAGTATTCGGTCGGATAGTGCGCTACTATCCGGTATCCGGCCGGATAGTGCGCTACTATCCGGTATCCGGCCGGATAGTGAAAATAGGCCGGATACCGGATAATTACCGGATATCCGTTTCATCTCTACTATTAAGTTGCTTCCCAAAGTTACTAATTAGTACAAATGTACAATGGTACTAACGCGGATATTGTGGCCCTAGCAAAACCTATGCCATCTTTCTGATTAAAAACTCCTCGATGGCTATCACACGCATTGTGGTTCACCGTGTTACATACCTAGGATAACATAACTCAAGCACCTGATGGAAATTAATTTGGGCTTGTAACGACAATCTACGGAAGTATATCGTAAACATATGGGATTTTGAGGAAACACCTAAGTAGATAGAGAGAGATAGTAGTTGTAGAGGTCAGAGGAGTCAGGAGGCCCGTGCTCTGCAGTGGGACGTATATGGGCTGATACAGAAACACCTAAGTACCTATTTTTACAAATTGCGAAAGGAATTTCACACTAATAAGTTGCAATTGTGCAGACTAGTGAAATACGTGGAAATATCTCCATTTTGAAATAAGCATTCTTGAGCATGAATGCGTTCTATCATCTATGTAGAGCAATATAAGCGCCATGCAATAATCAAGGTTATCGTTATATACCTACTGGAGATATAAAAGTCAAATTGTACTCTGTGATCGTTGGTCATATTGTATTTTATCTAATGATAAGTTTTGTACTATCCGATTTATTAATTCAGAAAAGCAAATCGCTTAAGATTTAAAATTTGCTTGAACATAAATCACCCATATTAACAGGCACGAATCTAAAAGCGGTGGTTAAAATATATTAATATTCGCCTAGCCCGAGCATAATGGGCAACGCAAATGTGTTCAGACTGTGTATATCACAGACTATTAAACAAGAGTGTATATGATGATTTGAGTAGGATAATTGCCTTTGAGCGATAAGACCGCCAATTGTACTTTTATGATTGTGATTTTCGTTTTATTTGTATTTTTTTTTTGTGTGCAATAAGTGTATAAATAAATAAAAAAATAAATAAAAAATAAATAAATGTGTGAACTAAAGACAAACAAACATTTCTTGCCTGGCTGATACACCCAAGTGCGTGGTGGCCTGTTGGTAAACGGACTAGACGCGACTGCCAACATGTTCACGGTGGTCGCGGGTTCGAATCCCAGGGCACACCTCTGACTTTTCGGAGTCATGTGTGTATTGATAGTCAATCACCACGCACTAAAACGGTGAAGGAAAACATCGTGAGGAAACCTGCATACCATAGCGATTTATCAAATTTCTATGGTATGTAAGTCCGCCAATCCGCATTAGGCCAGCGTGGTGGACTATATGGCCTAACCACTCTCAATCGTACTTTCGATTGTAGAGGAGGCCCGTGCCCTGCAGTGGGACGTATATGGACTGATACAGACAGACAGACTGATACACCCTTGATACACCAATATTTAATGATTATTATATTGCACTTACTGTTGTAACTGTATAAAAATAATACCAATAAGTAAATCTTATGAAAAATAAATATTTTACTTTAAAGTGCAATAAAAAGCCATTTCCGAATACGATTAGGCAGAATGACATATTTACAATTGCCTTTCCTGTTATTAAAAAGTCCAACTGTAAACAAACATGGTAGATAGCAAACGTCAAACGCAGTCGCTACTCGCTTGCCGCGCGCCGCTCGATGTGGTGTTGTATTGAATGATACGGAAAATGGTGTATTTTCCGGCGCGTAAATGTTATCATGCGGCTAAAATTGGTTTATTGTTGATATTAGTAGTAACTTTATTAACTTTGTTCGAACAATGGCGAGGCGGGAAACGGTCAGCCGGCGCGACTTTCTCCGATCCCATAGAAGCCGAATACGAGAGGCAGATCTTGGAAGACGAAGCTCGTGTAATCCCAGGATTAGGAGAAGGTGGCGTTGCAGCCCATCTGGTAGGAGAGGACAAGCGTCTCGGGGAAGAATCTGAGAAAAAAACTGGCGATGAACGTGTATTTAAGTGATAGAATATCGTATAACAGAACTTTGAAAGGTAAGACTGTTCACAGCGATAGCGTGTGCGTTTTTTTCTTATGACTTGGATGTGAACGTACGCTGCATTATTAGTGGTAGTTGTGGTGCAGTTAGAAACCGTTGATAACTTTACTTACGCGCTATAATTAGAATGTGCAGAGGATAACTATTATGTGATAACTGTATGCAAATACATTTTACGATACTTATGTCGTAATATTTATTATTTACAATTTATCTAAAAGTTACCCCAAAGTTGTTGTAATTGACTTTTATTTCTTACATATTTCAGCTTGTTCTGAGCTTTAAAAATTCTTAGTCATCAATTTCTTGTTCACATTTTTTTTAATGAAATTGAGCGGAATTTATTTATGATAATATTGTTTAAATATTACATTAGTGTAATAGCAACATAACTGAACTATAAATTACAGGACCTCAAGTTTATATAAACATTATTTTTCTATTTGGACATATTAAATATTTTCTAAAAAGAAAATAGTACCAGTCATTCAACTTGTTGCTTCAATATGTATAAAAATATAGACCAACTTCATGTCTCAATCTAGCTTTGATCTCTACTGTATTGATTGGTATTTCACCAGTATTCACCCCACTATTATTATAATCTTATCATTATCAGATTTTTTTACATTATTATTTTTGATTATAATTTTGTTGGGTATTGCACAATTATTTTCTTAAACTCCTTATTTGTCATTATCAAATACACTATTTGATTATAAAATTAATTATTTAATAATGGCTGCCAAAAATCTTCTAATTCAGTGTGATTTCTCTAAAACAATAAGTACCATTGATAATGTTGTAGCAGTTTTCAGAAGACTAAAAAGGAATTAATCTTAAATTTTGCCTTGGATTTGTGGACAATGTAGTGTTACTACATAAGGTACTTAATATAGTGTTTGATCAAGATATGGGTTGTGGTACAGTTGTTAAAGTATTGTATATAGTATCTGCACATTTAGATATTGATTCAATGTTCCTTATAATAAGATGTAGCCCGACAATCCCCTCAACTTATCCTAAGGCCTAAGGCCTAAGGCTAATATGTGCAGACTTGCAACACTTGCCCGGCTTAATCAACAATAAAAGTGCACACACTAATATGAATATGATTCACTTACTTAAGAGCTATGATGCTAAAAACAGGTGTAAAGATATACTTGTTAAACAGATCTCAATGTTCATACAGGATTAAAATAGATGCTTACAAGGAGATTATATGCCTTAGCTTGGAACATATCACGTCCTGATATCTTGGCAGAAGCTACGGCCATGTAACATGCTAAAAGACCCCAATAAAGTTTCTCAACAACAGGGAATTAGGGTGAAATTTATAAAAAAACAAAAACATGTTAACTGCTAAAATAGTGCCCAACATAGTTGCAAGGGCCAAGCAAGTCCCTTTTCTGATGGTATACCATAATTCCCTGTAACAGGATCAAAGATGCTCAAAATTATATTATTATTAAGGGTATTAACTGCTTGTGTCTCACAGAGGCATTAGCTGTTAACTATGTGAGTTTAGACAATTTTCTATCAATTTGGAACCCAATAGTGCTTATGCACTGCGCTTAGTGGAAGTAGTCGAGAAAGTTGTTATAAATACCAAGACAGCCTTTTGCATATTAGTGACCTGTCACATATGTAACCTACTCTTTATATTACTTAACAATACATACAAATTTTTGAAATACACAGTCAGGTCATAAGTATTGTCACACAGTAAAAACTTTTCTTTTAGAATGCTGGCCACAAAAATGTTTATTGAATTCGAATTTCGAATTGTTCATGAAAATAAAAATGTATATTTTTAGAATTTTACTCATTTTAAAATATGGAGTGGACGCTTAAAGAAGACCGTGTTTGCAGTTATTGCGTCACATCGTTGCGGTTACGCGCCAATTCAAATTTTTGACATACTGAAAAATTTGAATATAACCAAAAGATTCGTACCATCAAACGATACAATGAAGACTCTGTGTTGATGGCAGGTCAAGAAGTGGTCGCCCTCAATCTGTTAGGACTCCAGCAGTGATAAAAGCTGTGAAGGCGCGAATTCAAAGAATCCCAAACGTAAGCAGAAACTGTTGGCCCTTCAGATGGGGTTAAGCAGAACCACGGTGAAAAGGGTGTTAAATGAAGACTTAGGGCTTCGGGCATATCGAAGAAAAACAGGACATCGTTTGAATGCTCGTATAATGGACCTGAGACTGAAGAGATGCCGCGCTTTGTTGAAGCGGTACGCGGGAAAAAAATATCGGGAATTTTTTTTCAGATGAAAAAACTTTTACCGTAGAAGAGAGCTACAATAACAAAATGATAAGGTGTACGCACACAGTAGTGAAGAAGCGAGCAACCGTATTCCGCGTGTCCAACGAGGTCATTTTCCATCCTCGCCGTTCAAAACAAAACTATCGTAATGCGGTATCTATGGCGGTATATGGTAGGTGTAGAAACGAATGCAGTTGTGTATCAAAATACAGTCCTGACGAACCTTGTGGAACCTGTTTCTCTTACCATGTTCAATAACAGGCACTGGGTATTCCAACAAGATTCGGCGTCAGCTCATAGAGCGAAGAGCACACAAGACTGGCTGGCGGCGCGTGAAATCGACTTCATCCGGCACGAAGACTGGCCCTCCTCCAGTCCAGATTTGAATCCGTTAGATTACAAGATATGGCAACACTTGGAGGAAAAGGCGTGCTCAAAGCCTCATTCCAATTGGAGTCACTCAAGACATCCTTGATTAAGGCAGCCGCCGATATTGACATGGACCTCGTTCGTGCTGCGATAGACAACTGGCCGCGCAGATTGAAGGCCTGTATTCAAAATCACGGAGGTCATTTTGAATAAACTTTAGTGTCGTAAGAATTTATGTTTTAAGTTCATTTTGGTATGTAAATGGTTACATAATGAATAAACTTGTTTCAATTATGTTATATTAAATATGTGACAGAATTTATGACCTGACTACGTATATTTATTAGTGTATTTGATTAGGTGCGCGCCGGATCGGTTTTTGTGTCGCCAGTGTGACATCGTTGATATTGCAACAACCTTTGTTCGAATAGCATAATTAACAATATTCGCATACTTAATATTTTGTTAGTCGTATTTTCATATAATATTATGGAATTCTTAGTACCTGCTGCGTGTCGGGTCGCACGGGTCATTGTTTTTGCCTACATACCTATCACAATGAAACTTTACATATTGACAGGCGACAGCGGCGCCGACACATGAACAAGTACCAAATAGTAACCTACCTGGGCAGCTTATGTATACATACTAAGTAGGTAAATAAAACACCATGATTGTGATAGCCGCACACGCGTTGCGAGCGCACTATGTTGTGAGCCCTCTAGAATAATAATAATAATAACGCTGATAAAATGACATTATATTAAAGTTTGAACATGTAATTTTGCGCGCGTTTCTATACGTATCGCTTTATCCCTAATGCATAATGTGACCATTTATTTTTCGTGCCAGAGCGGGACATCCGTGGAATGAAATAATAAAAATAATAAAAGTTTTTACAAGTTTTATATAAGTGTGAAGCTGTAAATTTTCAGAAAAACTGAATTTTCGTAATCAAAATAGCTTTCATTACTGCAGCACTCAACTGCTTTTTATCACTTATCCTTGTCTTGTGTAGTTAATGTGAGAAAAAACTCTTCGATAGGTGCGTTACTTCTAGGTAGACACATAACGTACTCAATAATTGTGGAGAAGTTTTATAAATCAAGATTGTATTTACGAAAGTGCTGGAATAATTCGACGCCACTGTTTTTAGAAGTAGTTCGGTAAAGCATTTCGAGTGGGAAATACATTTTAAATTATCGTTTGGTCTGTTTGCAAGAGCGGGACTATGTCGGCCTTGCTGGGGACACTGGGGACAGACTTCCTGAAAGCGGGACAGTCCCACCCAAAGCGGGACGTATGGTCACTTTACTAATGCACCTCGATGTCGTCTTCGGAAACTTGACATTCTTCCATATCCCCCCCGTACTACATAATATGAGAATGTAATGGAGTGTATCGTCGTAATCTGGGGGCACGGCAGTGCCCCCCCCCCCAAGTCGAGCTAAAAAGCGGCACAGTCGTACCATCCTTTTCTCGAAGCAATTCAGACCATTTTCAACCCCCCATAACTTTGTTGTGGTTAAAGCAAGAAGCCTGAATTTTCAGTTACTAAGCAGGCATTCTGTAAACACAGTATATTTAAAATTTCATTCAATTTCAACCAGTAGTTTAAGAATTGTAACTTGTCAAGATTCTTAATTTTGTCACTCACTGACTGACTGACCGATCATCAAAAGTCAAAGGCACTTCTAGCAGACATAGAACCTTCAAATTTAGAATATAATTAGTGTTTTTAACATTTTATAAATTCTGTCTAGTTTTCTAGATACACCAACTGCTTGAAAGATCGACTTGGCCAGCAGCATTATGTATAAATGTATGATACATTATGTTTTCATGCGATGGCCAAGTCGATCTATTATTTAAAACGTAAAGAATTTTTAATATTGATATGATAATAACTTACGAAATAACTTTATACAGAAGGTCCCTTAAGTAAGGACTAAATACATAATAATCGACTAAATATATAATAATCGACTTGGTATTACATGGATCTCACAACTTTTGCCGGTAGAAAACCTGAGCTGCGAGACTTGGAATTTTTTTACAGGATGTTTTTGATGGGATTGGATTTACTATTTTACTTGTCAGCATTATTGTGTCGAGGGATGGGATATGATTATCTCTAGGCAAATTTTTTTATTACATAGGTCCGGCAAACGTTGATACAGGTCACCTGATGAGTGATGGTAAGTGATCACTGCCACCCATGAACATCAACAACATTTGGATCACGGATGTGGTGCCGTGCCATTGAATCGGAAGAAGAGAAAAAGGATGAGAAAAGTAAAAGGTATTGGACATCAGGCAAACTCACACACCAAACGAAACGTGACAGTCTATCGCTTCACGTCGATCTTCTGTGAGACAGTGTTACCGTCGGGTGAGCTTGCCCACTCATACTAAGTCATGACTGACAATAGCCTAGTTCTCAACACTTCCGATCATTATTCCGATCAATGATCCTAAATATAAAACATCTGCATTTAATATCTGCATTAATGGCGTAACCTGATTAATTGGGTCTAGTTATTATTGATACTAGTTCGTTGAAACAATTACTGCAGTAATGGATATTGTATCTTGTGATTTACCTACAGATAGTTATTGATAAATGATAAGCAATATCATTTTTTTTTATCTCCGAACTATTTTATTTTTCGGTTAGGATTATATCTTAATGATAAAATTGAATGAGGAGTTTTTTTTACGTACGAGTAGCGCTAGCGCGGTGTCGCTATTATCTTCACATAAATATTATATCATTTGACGCCATACTGTCAAATAATTATTTGGAATTATTGTATCTCCTTGAATTTGAGTATATTGTTAGTAATACTACAACTTTCGCATTTATAAGCAGGGTTATGAATCAGTATTTCGGGCAGCAACTGGCCAAGTCGGCAAGCTCGGCATTGGTGGCGAGGTCGGAGCAAGTTTTAATAAGTACGAATGCTTTTATTCGCTTTCCTGCTGCCTTAGCTTTCGGTCGTGTCTCGCCCTCATTATTAAGAAGCTAATATCAGTATAACGTATTACATATTATGTAGCTAGTAGAATTTTATTGGCGCTACGTAATTTTTTCTGTTGCAGCATACGACTGAAATGTTAGCTAGGCGAAATACGTTTTCCGAGACCACTTGATAGTGGATTTTGTTCAGTGCCAATAGTCTTCCCCGTTTTTATTAATACCGGGGTACGCTAGGATTTGAAGTGCTGGGCACCTTGCTTCGCGAGCGCGGCGTCTAAACCGCGGACTCTTTAATTTTCCTTATCTATGAAATCTGGCTCATTGAAAAGATAAGTACATATACTTGTGCGATATGCGAAGTAATGATAAGTATAACGAATCGATTTGTAATATAAATGAGGGACTGGTGCTAGTTGCGTCTATAATTTTCTGGCGACAGTCGGCCGTGCAGTGCCAAAGAATTTTGGTAAATGTATAATATCTTGATGAATAATCATTCACTGCCTGATTACATGTCCATAAAACGGAAACTGATAGGTGTGAAATCAATACGAAATTTGATTAATGTAAATGACACGAGCGATAAGATTGCATAAATATAAACACACATACGTACACAAATATCCTGCGGTGGTCACGTTGCTGTGATATTGTAGAATTCAAAGGAAGTGTAATGGACGATGGAAAGAATGGAGATTATTGTTACTTTGACTAGCATATCGATAGGCTCCCAACATATCTTTGCGGGGAAATGAGCTCAGTCACTCATCTCGCCTATACTTAACCTATTCTCTTTGGTTAAGAATAATTGTGATCCGATTTAAAAATTTGACTTAAGCAGGTTCGAATTTGCGAACTCCTACCAGCTCTACCATCCACGCTCGCTTTGTGTAATATTCTGTCAGACGTCCATCTACTAATATTAATAAAGCAAATACATGGAAATGTTGCTTACAGTCCTGACTAGGCAGTGAGATGCCCAAGTCTTTTATCGCAGGTATCAACTACGAGAAATTTATTCATCCCAACACACTTAGGCCTGGAAAAACTATTTGTGGGTCATACAAACATTTAAAGTAAGGTTTCGTTCCTACTATGATATAGAGGATGTCGACAATGACATATTGGCTTATCTTTTACCGCTAGTGTATTCTGTCTGAAAGATGCCCGCAACCCGGCGTGCGCCCGGGTCATCTACGACGCGGAGCTGCCTTCAGCCTCCGTCATCATCATCTTCCACAACGAGCCGGAGTCGGTGGTGTTGCGCACCGTGTGGAGCGTCGTCAACAGCGCCAGGAGGTCCAACGAGTGGTTCTCCAAAGCCAACTTCGTGGAGAGAGGCACCGGCAAGATTATGACATTGGGTGAGTTATAACCTTTTTTTATCGAGAAGATACCGGCTTTTAGCTCCCCTACCGGTGCCTGGAGGGAGGTCGCCGGTATTGGTGTCTTAGGCCCTCCAACGTGTTAGGACAGTTTTCCACATCGCTATCGAGGACGCAAATCATTCAGTGAACCTGGAGATCAGCTTAGATCGCATCGACTCTTGAAGATTTTGTTACGTTTACTAGAATAGAAATTAAAAAATAAAATTTGATACAACATAGGCTATTGTATGAAACCCCAATGTTTCCTAGGGAGTCCCGGGCAGGATCCGTCCTCTCCGTTCGTGTACCTGAAGGAGATAATCCTTGTGGACGACAACTCCACGCTCCCTGAGCTGAAGGGCAAGCTGAGCTACTACGTGCGCACGCGGCTTCCCCCGGACCTCATCAGGATCCTGCGCCTGCCTGACCGGTGAGTTTGACGTCGCGTGGGGGACGAACTAAAACTTGTTTCTATTCCAGGTTTTATATTATATTTTTTTGGATAAGTTTATTTTCAGTTATTCGACTGTTCAGCTTGAATATACTTATTGTAGTGTGTAATATTCAATTAATGAAATTAAATTTCACATAGATTTTAGAAGTAGGAAAAATATTTATTTTCCAGAATTGGAAAAATATTAAATAATATAATTAAGAAAGTAAAGAACTGACTTCATAGAGATTGTAAAGTTAGGAGATAAAACGGGATTCGTTTTCGGCTAATCTTTTAAATGTAAGACAGGGTAGCGAAGCATCATTATGTAAGTTACATGGCAAACAACAAAATAAATCATATTATCTATATGTTCATAATGTTCTCAACATTGTCTCACATCCTCCCAAAACATCATTTCAGTGTAGTTTCAAAAATGTTTTTAATTGACAGCATCCAGATTGGAACGTGCAAACTAACTGCATAATTTATGTGAATCATTTTGTGTACATACTATGGCATACATATCATATAATGCTTTTCTTGTTATATAATAAAGGTACAATTCAAGAAATTGATGATGAAATCGTTTAGGTGACCTATTCGCGGTTAATTTTAGTTTCCCCAAAAGTTTGAGGTTAATGGGATACCTTTGACAATTTTTAATGTGTCATGAAGAATATTACCAACTAGAATTTAACCTTCAAGTATAAATAGTCCAATATTGTGCCGGGATACCCAGGGTAGGGTTGACGCAAGCGCGGCAGCAGGGGCGCGCGTGGCTACAGGAGAAGTTATGGTGTTCCTGGACTCCCACTGCGAGACTGGCGAGGATTGGCTGCGCCCCCTCCTGTACAGGATAAAATTACGCCAGGAATGCAGTGCTCACCCCGCTAATAGACGTTATCGAACAGTCCACGTTTGAGTACCAGGCGGGATATGAACACTTGGAGGTGAAGTGTTGATTAGAGTTCTTAGTAACTTGTTTGCGTTCTCGTATGCAAAGTATCCGGCGAATAATTGGGAAACTCTTAACTGGGGTAGTGTCCCGTTGGTAATAAAATTGCTGCAGTAGTTGTCGATAATCCCCTCATTCTTCAAATATTCTTTGTAGTCATTCTTGTATTCATTATTTTAAGAGTCTAAGAGTGTATGAATATGTATGTACATTTTTTTATCAGGGGGAACGATTCTTTTTACGTAATCAACTAACCGTGGGGTAATCATGCAATCCATGGATTTAATTATTAATTATATTTTAGCAATCATATTGAGCTAAGATAATCTTTAGCATTAATAGGTCGTGCTAACTTGTATTTATGCTTTGGCTAACAAATAACATACTTGTAGAGTATTATGCATTAGAACAGTCACTTTATTTACTTATCTTGACTTAATGTGTTCATAAATCTGCCATTGTATTGATAAACTAAAATAATTGATAATCGAACATGGACAATGGACAGAAACTGTTAGAAATGGCTTTCGAAAACAATTTGAAAATACTAAACAGCTTGTACAAAAAAGAGCTTCGAAAAGATGGACATGGATATCCCCGATGGCACGTACAAAAATGAAATAGACTTCATACTGACGAATAGAAGTAAAGTATTCAAAGATTGTGGCACCATCAGCAATATTAACTACAACAGCAACCATAGAATGCTCAGAGCATGTTTAAATACATCAATAACATCAGCTACTAGACGGCCCTTCAAAGCGAACACAACAGTGAGAAATAAACTAATATCCCCAATAATTGTTAGAGACAAAATTAAATCCGCAGAAGTGTTGTTCTCTCAGCTGTCAAATATTCAAGAGAAATATAATATACTACACAGAATACTAACTATAAATTAGACGATGGAAATTACAAAGAACAAAAAAATCAAAAAAACATGTCAAAAAGAGCAGAAGAACTTCTTGAAAAAAGAGCTGAATTAATATCGACTACAAACAAAACAAAACACGTAAGACAAGAAATAGGGAAACTTAGTAAAGAGATCAAAACTCAGATTAGAAAAGACCGACAACATTATAGGCGCAGCATCTTTGAAAAACATATAGCCAAAACAGGCGGTATCAAAAAAGCCCTCAAGTGCCTTGCAGAATAAAAATTTGGATCCCTAGCATAAAAGATAAATTCAATAAATCAAGAACGAGAAGACCAGATATACTGTCAACTGCTACGAAGTTTTACGAAGATATGTATTCAAGAACAAACTACTTTGAGGAAACTGATTTAAGCCACCATGATAATGTACCTTCAATATTAATACAAGAGGTGAGAAACGCAATATTAACGCAAAAGAGAGACAAAGCCACTGGACCCGACGGAATTTCAAACGAATTACTCATCAACTGCAAAGATTACATAGCTCCAATACTTACACGCATTTTTAAACGACATAGTAAATAGTGAAACAGTACCAACACAATGGACAACATCAACATTATACTGCTCCACAAAAAGGGGGACAAGAGTTTAGTAGACAATTACAGACCTATAAGCTTAATGTCCAATGTTTATAAAATCTTTGCAAAAGTCATTCTTAACCGAATCACCAAAACACTAGACGAAAACCAACCACGAGAGCAAGCTGGTTTTAGGAGCGGTTATTCAACTCTGGACCATATTCACGCCGTTCGACAGGTCTTCGAGAAGTATAAAGAATATAATACACCTTCTTTTGCTGCTTTATTGATTACCGAAAGGCCTTTGATTCAATCGAACATGAAAAAATCTGGCAAAGCCTAAAAAATCAGGGGATGAACAGAAATACATTAGAATTATCAAAAACATCTACCTCCATACTACGGCTAAGATTAAATTAGAAAAGAAGGCAAAGAAATAAAAATTAACCGAGGAGTTCGTCAAGGCGACCCTTTGTCACCCAAATTGTTTACGGCAGTTCTGGAAGATATTTTCCGGAAATTAGAGTGGGACATATATTTAGGTTTAAACATAAATGGCCAAAACTTAACCCATTACGATTCGCAGACGACATTGTACTGTTTGCCAAATCAAAGAATCACCTTCAAAATATGCTTGTTGACCTAGAAAGAGAAAGTCGTGCTGTAGGACTAACATGAATGCCTCTAAAACTAAAGCCATGACAAACGCGATAGAAGAGCCGATTGTTATAAATGAC
>WUWR02000015.1:0-43441 GCA_009982885.2 Hyles vespertilio | reverse complement strand
ATTTGGAGTATGCTTTTAAACACTTCCACACCCTCATAACCGTTTTAAACTATACTCCATCGGTTTCGGTAATTAACTAAATGTAAACAAACCATAAAAAAGGTTATTTAACATTGCCATTTTTCATTTCTAAATTAATTGAAGTCAAAAAAAATGTTTATGTAAATGTAAAACTACATTGCATGTCCAAATTTATTATAACGATTATAATTATGAATGTGTGGGCTTGGAAACAATTAAATTATGTAAGATGATAATTAAATTATCTAGTTTCACATCAGGCATCCAAAAAAATTTCATAAAAGTTACAAGATATGCTACAAATTCTAGAAGTACGACTTTACCGTAATGCGACCATTTAAATGAAAGATAATGCGTTAGGTCGCATAACTAGGCATAATCATATGTTATCAATGGCAGCTAATTATTATTCATTGCGTTAATGTACTAACTGTTTTCGTGAAGTGGTGAAGTGTTTGGAAATGTTCATCATTGTTCTTTATTCTGTTTTAGTTATTATTTGTTATAAGCTGCTATAATTGTTTTTAATACTTGTTACTTGGTTGGCTAAGAAAATATTCGTAAATTGGACATTGCAATAAAATGTTGAACAACCATGCGTCACATGTTCTGGTTTGTCTACATTTAGTTAAGTACCTAAACCGATGGAGTATAGTAATAGTTATATTTTATAGAGGGTACGACTTTTCTCTTGTTTTTACTGCTTCTGGCCAAAATGTGTGATGCTCCGGATTTTCTATTACTGCATTGATAGAACTTTTTATATAAACAAAGGCCACTATTGCAGTAGTCTTATTTGTCGTCGAGCTGACTGAGTTTTCATTGGTATATATTGCTGGAATAAAAAATATCAATAATTACAAAAAGATATAGTTTGAGTTTGACTTACTAATGGGGTAGTTGATTCTATTTCATTCTATTAAAAAGTTGCAAAATGCACAATCATAAACATAAGAAATCAAAAAATGTTTTAATTCCTACAATTTTTATATCTGCTTTATATGACACTATACAAAAGCTTAAATCTTCATCAATTTCATGAACACAAACCAAGTCTTTACCCTGCATTAAATTAGCATTAACTATCAAATAAAACAGACTGATTGTATGATTTTTCAATACTTACAATAATTTATTGAGCAGCAGATATAGTTCTGCTAAAAAACTTTGACACAGCTTTTGAACTGAAATTAAATTAGAGAAATTAATTGACAATGTGACTTGACAGGTACAATTAGAACTAAAACCACACTTTAAAATGTTCTTTTTTTTCATTTTAAAATGATAACTATTTACTGTAATATGTTACAAAAATAATTTTCAGACAACTGATGATTGAAAGGACATTCATTAGTTAATTTCCTTTGATTCCATTTTTATTTTAAAGAACATAAATTATGACAATAAGTTAAGGTAAGGAGAGTGGTTAGGCAGTCTCAATCGTACTGTCGATTGTAAAGTAGGCCCGTGCCCTGCAGTGGGACGTATATGGGCTGATACATACACATACAAATTATGACTGATGAATATTCAATGATCAAATACCTTAATCTTCTTTATTGATTCCAAGTATGACATATTGGTAATTTAATTTATGTAATCATGTTGGTATGCAGGCACTCGGTTTCATAGACATCAATTATATCTTGCTAATGAGATATGTGTCTATCCAAGACTATATTTTTGGCGATATATTAATTTCGCCCAGCTATTTTATTGGTTCCATCTGCAAAAAAGAAACAGTACACTTAGTTACCATTATCATCAAAATATGAAAACATAAGCTTATAGAGTACTTTGTTTGAATTACTAACCTGGATTTTGATTTAGCAAAATATGATGATTTGTTGTCTCTAATTCCAATTTTTTAAAAGCTTATCGGAAGTATGTGCCTTAGTCGTATATTAATGCCGTAAGGCTGTCTTAATATAGCTTTTATTTCTGGTACAGATGTAGCCCCTTGAGAAAAGTAAAATCATATTTTCTGCTGCCACTTTAGGAATCCTCTCAACATGAATATTCACATTTTTTCCAGCACCTTCACAATCCTTGAATACAATCTTTGTATTTAACAAACTATACGCAGTAATTGAAACCCCGGTAACACAATAAACAACAAAGGTAAACAACTTGACAACTTGTAATGGCGGCCATATTAACCCGCGAGCACTCGCGCTATGAGCATTTTGCTCACAGTAAATTTAAATCACGCGCCATTTAGTCAAAATTATGCGTACAGACATCGTTTTTTTCGGTAGCTGAGTTTTAACCCCTCCCCCGCACCTGGATACAGTTCACTATTCGCCAGTGTGCGCTAGTCGCTCGGACGAGGAGCGTTCATCGGAAGTAGAAGGTGAGGTTTCTTCAATTTCATTGGGGAATCAGCTGTGTTACGTAGGCAAAGATGGGAGTACAAAGTGGAACTATCATCCGGTTCGTTCTAATGTAAGGACAAGAGCTCACAATATTGTCGAGAACCAACCTGGAGTAAAAACCAGTGGCTAAAAATATTAACACTATAATGGAATGTTTTAACCTTTTTGTGCATGAAGAAATGCTTAATGATATAGTTGGCTTTACAAATACCCACATCAGAAAAATTAAAGATCAATTTTCAAGGGAGAGAGATTGCAAGGAAATTGATATTTTAGAACTAAAAGCCTTTATTGGTATTTTATATATGGCTGGTATAAAAAAAATGAATCATTTAAATTTGAAAGAGATGTGGGATAAAGATGGCACGGCTCCTGATATTTTTAGAGCTGCGATGAGCCGCAATAATTTCCTTTTTTTGATGAGAGCTATAAGGTTTGATGATATAAACTCTCGCTCGGAAAGAGCAAAGTATGATAATATTGCTCCAATTCGTGAATTATTCGAATCTTTTGTCGCAAAGTGTCGAGCCAATTACCAGGTTGGAGAAAACGTCACTATAGACGAAATGCCTGGAATCTTTCCGAGGACGTTGCAAATTCCGTATGTATATAGCAAACAAACCAGCTAAGTATGGTATAAAAGTATATGCTTTGTGTGATTCAAAGAATTTTTATACAAGTAACTTAGAAATTTACCCGGCAAGCAACCAAACGGTCCACATAAATATGATAATACTGCATCTGCAGTTGTAAAACGTTTATCACAAGATATTCTGAATACAGGCAGAAATATTACAGCTGATAATTATTTTACGTCGATTCCACTGGCTGATGAATTACTAGCTGCACGGACTACTATCGTAGGTACACTCAGAAAGAATAAGAGAGAATTCCACCTTTCGTCCTTGACATGAAACAAAGACCCAAAACCTAGCAGTATCTTTGGTTTTTACAAGGGCAAGGTTTTGGTGTCTTACGTACCAAACAAAAAGATTAAAAAAAATGTTCTTATGATAAGTACACTTCATAACGATGACCGAATCGATCCAACTACTGGCGTTAACGCAAAACCCGAAGTCATCACTTACTATAATCAAACAAAAGGAGGTGTTGATGTTGTGGATCGACTAAAAGAAGAATATTCTGTTGCAGGGGTAGCATGTAGGTGGCCGCTGAGATTATTTTTCACGATCCTAAACATAGCCGGAATCAACAGTCAAATCATTTACAAGGAAAACACGAATATAATCATAACGCGCAGAGATTACTTAAAACAACTAGCTCTTCAACTAATTCAGCCGCATATCCAAGAAGAGAAGCACCTTCCAGAACATTGCATATCCCCTACAGCAAGTAATTAAACGTTTTGTACCAGATTCTGAGATACCAGGACAAGAAAAACCAAATGGAATCTGCGCGGTTTGTCCAAGACGCAAAAACCGCAAGACCAAAAAGTGCTGCATTTACTGCCAAAAAATTTTATGTAACGAGCATAGTCATACATTATGTGATATGTGTAAAGCTCGCATATATGATGAAGACTAATTATTCCTACACATTTAAGCTATTGTTTGAAAAGATTTTTATTTGTTTAATTTTTTCCGTAAGACTGCCTTAGAAGACTGGCAAATTAGTTACTGTGATTGTTAATTAAAATAAAAAATAATAATGTTGAAAAAGTTTTAAATATATGTTTTTTAGATTAATAAAGTGTATTTTATTTAATAAAATAAAAAATAACAAGATCACCCGGTAAAACCTGCATTTAATAACATTCATAAACGTGAGCAAAATGCTCTACGCGCGAGAGCCCGTGTAATTTCTAAAGGCGCGGGTGCTCGCGGGTTAAAAATGTATGATGGCGCAGACGCTGGGTTACAAGAGAGAAAGGCAACCGAGGGGAATGCAGGGCTTACGGGGGGTGCAAGCTGAATGCAACTGTCAACTTTGTTTTGCAATCAAATTGCGCCACAGATTATACCATGGAAAAATGTTCAATACGGAGTTGTACAGGCATGGTACTCTGTGAGCACTAAGGCCATAAGCACATGAGTACAACTCCGTATTGAACATTTTTCCATGGTATAATCTGTGGCGCAATTTGATTGCAAAACAAAGTAGACAGCACAGACGACTAAAAATACAGACGGCCAACTCCATACAATTTTTTTAACACGTTATCACAGAACAATGTGTACCTCATTGTTCTGTGCACGTTATGAAAACTCACACATCGAACCAAACATGCTTTTCTACTATATAATTCATTCAATCTTCATCGGATCTTTCTTTCTTTTCATTGATAATTTTGTCACTGACCAATAGTATTAAAGAATTTTGTTCATCGTATTTGAGCCATCTCTTTCGTACGTTATACGTATATATATTAGATGCGTTCCCACCAGAGCTGATCTGAAATCGGTACTTTACCGAAATTACCGATTTTGAAATATTTAGGGATGTACGTTATACTTTCAGTAATCCGATTTTTACTACCGGAAATTTACCGGTTTTATATTTGAGTTTCATGCTTTTATGTTCAAATTTATGGATTCAAAATGAAAATAACAAATAAAACCAAGTTATAATTCTAAACCTTAATCAATAATATATTCTTTGATTTATTTGATGTTATATTTTTATATTAAAACACTTTTATGTAAACATTTTATCCTAATGAATATTATAACCTCCAATACTTTTTATATATCTTCAGATTAATTTAAACATTTTCAATTTGTTAACATCTCTTAATTTTATCACTTAAAATTCTCTTCATTTTAGGACCAATAAAACAATGCCAAATTTAAGAACATGACTACAGAATTGAAATATGCATTGACAAATAAAAGTTTAAATGGAAACATTAATAATTGCAATTATATTTTACAATACCATGAAACAGCACAAGATTACTTTGTTGGCAAATTTTATCTAAGACACAATTGACATTAAGTAAATAACAAAGCGATTTGGCTTACTTTTGGAGAAATTGAAAAGCAAAAACAAGACATACATCATTAAAATAAGCTATCAATTAACAAATAATTAGTCAAATCATGGAACGCATTAAATGCATGATAGCTATACTAAAACTTTTTTGATTCATTATTATAATATATTAAATAGGCAGAATATATGTTTAAAATAAAGTCATTTTAAAGAATGTTAATGCTATTACTATTATAGTATGCACAATATAGGTCTATAATATAATCTTATAAACAACTGCATTGCACTGAATTTGAAAATATAACCAAAATCTTTAGCAAATGCATTTTTATGAGAATCTTAATTATATCAAGAAGTATAAATATTATATACAGATTATTAATGACATAATTACTTCTGTTGTGATTTAACCTTCACCAATATTAACATATAAGTCTACAAAAGTGATCCTGCAGACATAGTAGAGACTTTCTTTGTACTTCCAACGATGAACACATTTGCCTGCAAATTGCTTGGACTGGAAATTTCACCCGAGTCTAGCCTAGAAATTATAAAACAATTAATAAAAAAATAAATATTATAAGGGCACAATCTGTTGAAGTTGACTGCTTTCCTGACTTTAGATACATATAACCATAAAAAACTGATAATTATACATTAATATGTTAGGAACTTGGAAATACCTATACCAATAGCTTTAATCTTGCACTGTACTGTGCTGGGTAGACTTATACTTTCCACTGCAGAGCACAAGCTTCCTCTACAGTCGAGAGTACGAATGAGAGGAGTAAGGGTACATAATCCATCAACTCTAGACACTAACAAAAAGTTAACCTTATCACATGTTCAGAGATCTAATAAATCTGCATTTTAATGGGTATTTATTTCAACTTATTGTTATTTCTTATATTCCTGTAGCAGATTAAACTAGAAATAGGGTCACAGCGGAATAACATATTATTATATTTACCTTAATTATGTCAGATGAGGTTAGATTTATGTTTTTCAATAATTTCAATAATTTGGTATTTCTTGATCCGCCAACATAGCTGTTCACTTATTAAAGTGTTTGTATATTTTGTTGTGAAGGCTGCACAGATATTTCTATGTTTTTTTCGTTTGTGCACTCGGGAACAAAACACATAACTAAAATTATTAATTATCACGTAAATCACAAGTTTTAGATACGATTTACACAAACCAAATTATATCACGTTTGTACTGTTAAATATTTACGTTACTGATTACAAAACAGATGAAATAACATGCAATTAAAATAAAATAAGCAAATCCAAACTAAACAGCAATCGACTGTTGAAAAATATGGCGGCAATATGGCGGCGACAGCGCACGCCGGCACACGCACACATTCATAAAAGTGAAAGAGATGGGGCGAAAACGGCATATGAGAAGCGAGAAAGAAAATTGAGTTACTTTTTAAGCCCGAGTTAAACGGGCCTGGTTGACAGTTGCATTCAGCTTGCCCCCATAAGCCCTGCATTCCCCTCGGTTGCCTTTCTCTCTTGTAACCAGCGTCTGCGCCATCATACATTTTTAATATGGCCGCCATTACAAGTTGTCAAGTTGTTTACCTTTGTTGTTTATTGTGTTACCGGGGTTTCAATTACTGCGTATAGTTTGTTAAATACAAAGATTGTATTCAAGGATTTGTGAAGGTGCTGGAAAAAATGTGAATATTCATGTTGAGAGGATTCCTAAAGTGGCAGCAGAAAATATGATTTTACTTTTCTCAAGGGGCTACATCTGTACCAGAAATAAAAGCTATATTAAGACAGCCTTACGGCATTAATATACGACTAAGGCACATACTTCCGATAAGCTTTTAAAAAATTGGAATTAGAGACAACAAATCATCATATTTTGCTAAATCAAAATCCAGGTTAGTAATTCAAACAAAGTACTCTATAAGCTTATGTTTTCATATTTTGATGATAATGGTAACTAAGTGTACTGTTTCTTTTTTTGCAGATGGAACCAATAAAATAGCTGGGCGAAATTAAATATATCGCCAAAAATATAGTCTTGGATAGACACATATCTCATTAGCAAGATATAATTGATGTCTATGAAACCGATTGCCTGCATACCAACATGATTTACATAAATTAAATTACCAATATGTCATACTTGGAATCAATAAAGAAGATTAAGGTATTTGATCATTGAATATTCATCAGTCATAATTTGTATGTGTATGTATCAGCCCATATACGTCCCACTGCAGGGCACGGGCCTACTTTACAATCGACAGTACGATTGAGACTGCCTAACCACTCTCCTTACCTTAACTTATTGTCATAATTTATGTTCTTTAAAATAAAATGGAATCAAAGGAAATTAACTAATGAATGTCCTTTCAATCATCAGTTGTCTGAAAATTATTTTGTAAAATATTACAGTAAATAGTTATCATTTTAAAATGAAAAAAAGAACATTTTAAAGTGTGTGTTTTAGTTCTAATTGTACCTGTCAAGTCAACATTGTCAATTAATTTCTCTAATTTAATTTCAGTTCAAAAGCTGTGTCAAAGTTTTTAGCAGAACTATATCTGCTGCTCAATAAATTATTGTAAGTATTGAAAAATCATACAATCAGTCTGTTTTATTTGATAGTTAATGCTAATTTAATGCAGGGTAAAAGACTTGGTTTGTGTTCATGAAATTGATGAAGATTTAAGCTTTTGTATAGTGTCATATAAAGCAGATATAAAAATTGTAGGAATTAAAACAATTTTTTGATTTCTTATGTTTATGATTGTGCATTTTGCAACTTTTTAATAGAATGAAATAGAATCAACTACCCCATTAGTAAGTCAAACTCAAACTATATCTTTTTGTAATTATTGATATTTTTATTCCAGCAATATATACCAATGAAAACTCAGTCAGCTCGACGACAAATAAGACTACTGCAATAGTGGCCTTTGTTTATATAAAAAGTTCTATCAATGCAGTAATAGAAAATCCGGAGCATCACACATTTTGGCCAGAAGCAGTAAAACAAGAGAAAAGTCAGTACCCTCTATAAAATATAACTATTACTATACTCCATCGGTTTAGGTACTTAACTAAATGTAGACAAACCAGAACATGTGACGCATGGTTGTTCAACATTTTATTGCAATGTCCAATTTACGAATATTTTCTTAGCCAACCAAGTAACAAGTATTAAAAACAATTAATAGCAGCTTATAACAAATAATAACTAAAACAGAATAAAGAACAATGATGAACATTTCCAAACACTTCACCACTTCACGAAAACAGTTAGTACATTAACGCAATGAATAATAATTAGCTGCCATTGATAACATATGATTATGCCTAGTTATGCGACCTAACGCATTATCTTTCATTTAAATGGTCGCATTACGGTAAAGTCGTACTTCTAGAATTTGTAGCATATCTTGTAACTTTTATGAAATTTTTTTGGATGCCTGATGTGAAACTAGATAATTTAATTATCATCTTACATAATTTAATTGTTTCCAAGCCCACACATTCATAATTATAATCGTTATAATAAATTTGGACATGCAATGTAGTTTTTACATTTACATAAACATTTTTTTTGACTTCAATTAATTTAGAAATGAAAAATGGCAATGTTAAATAACCTTTTTTATGGTTTGTTTACATTTAGTTAATTACCGAAACCGATGGAGTATAGTTTAAAACGGTTTATGAGGGTGTGGAAGTGTTTAAAATCATATCAAATTAATATGATGAGATTTTAATTCAGACCCTATTGAAAAGAAAATCAGACAAATTAGTATAATTATAGATACAATGATGCTAACTGCCACACCTCCAGTTGAACCTCCAAATCATTATTAGTTACATGATTAATCAAATTTCATAATAATAGTTTCAATTGGTATGATGATTAGAATTACAAATATAGCTATAATTTTAAATAAATTATTCGAAAATGGAATTTATGGACAGTCAAAACATCAAAAGAAAATATGTGATATTGGGAATATACTAAAGCAGGCTCATTGAGATGGCACGAAAACTCACTTGCGGGTCTATGCTGCTGGGTGGTTAGTAAAGAAAGTAATTAGTTACATAAATGGTTGTGAATGCCAAGACAAGTTAACGAGAGATGGAAGTCCTGGTCATTTACAGTTGGATCAGTATTTGAGAATTTGAGATTGTTCATAAAATTAGGCATAAGTACCTATTTGAAGGAGCAGTGATGTTGTGTAACAGCTAATACTGGTAACTTAATTTAAAAGTATGAATTTAAATATATCTAAATATTACCAAATAAGCATTTCCAGAAAAAAAATATATTTTTCGTAATTTTTCTTACACAATTGATAACATCGAAATTAATCGAGTTAATGAAATATGTGATTTGGGCATTATTCACGACCGTAAACTCTTATTTGACAAACATATAGATAGAATTGTTAATAAAGCATCAAAAGCATTAGGATTTTTAATTACAGTTTCATCAGAATTCAGTTCACTTAAATGTATTAAAATACTGTATTGTTCTTTCGTACGCAGCCACTTAAAGTATGCATCGCAGGTGTGGAACCCTCGGTATGAGATTTATAAATCCCGTATCGAGTCCATACAAAAGAATTTTTTACACTATTTGGACTTCAGGGCTAGACAGGTCTGTATTATTATATTCATCGCTGTAAAAAGTATCATTTCTTACCATTATACTTGCGACGCGACATTAATGACATATGTTATTTGGTGAACATTGGTAATGGTAGCATTGACTGTGAACAACTTTTGAGTGGGATATTTACCCGTGCTCATTTAGCTACACTGAGACTACGGTCATTATTGTCCGTACCATTTGCAACTACCAATTATTTATAGACGCAATGCTTTTTGTTACGTAGTGCCAGTAAATTTAATGAGGTGTCATGCCATTTAGATTTTGATTTGTTTTGCACTAGTACATCGGTAGTAAAACGCAAAATGAGCAATATGTTTGTTGAAACTTAATAATGAAAGGTCAAAAAGTACACCTTTTGTAGCTCAAAATGTATATTTAAACATTATATATTGTATTGTTTGATTGTTACTTTTGTTTTGTTTTCTTTTCTTTGTCAATAATTTAATTAATATCTCTATATGTGTCATAGAAAAAGTAGTTCATTCCTTAAATTAAAATAACTTATATTAGCAAGCATTTAAAAATCAGTGCACATTATGTAAATACTGTATATGTGGAAGCTTGTTATCGGCAAATTTGTAACACACTTAAGATTTAAATATTTATGTCTGTAGGTGATTAGTGTTAGCTTTTATAATTATTTATATTTATTTTGTCCTAGTTTTACTCGTATACGAAAATGTACTTAGAATATCCTTTTATATCTCATAATGTGCGTGTTTGCATATCTGATGTGGTATTGATCATAGAGAAAGTAATCACTACGTTCTAGTATTGATCCATCCGTCATACACTCGAGTGATTAATCATACTCGCTCTTCACTCTGACATTCATTCATTCGTTCGTTCGTTCCCGGCAATTCCCGCGGTAGAACTAGAGATGAGTCGTAACAGGCTCAATGCGGTATCTGTTACTACTGTTACTGTGACACAAAAATAACAGTGCCAGATATCTGTTACTAAATAACAGCATGTTATTTGTTGCGTTAAAATGATTAATGAATGAAAACTTTCCTTCATGCTTTTATGCAGGCTTAGGACTGTCAGTTTGACAGTAAAATTAACTTTAAATAATTTTTATTTGGCGTACTGGCGCATTTAAAAGTTTTCAATTCATTTTATGTACATTTATATTATTATACATTTTCGTTCTATTTACAATTTATATTTACATTATACATACATACGTAATATATTTACATTCAAATGTCATCCTTATTCTCGAAGAGTTAAGGTTTAATATTATTACCAATCGTCTCGACCAATCTCTGGGACGCAGTAAATGTCGATTGGATACGCGCACAAATTTTAATACATTTGAGATTACAAAAAAAAACAAGCGACTTCATATTATGTCTTCGATCAAATATATACGAATTTGGAACAAAATCACACGCCAATAGTGGCCAAGGTTGCTTATACTTATACATTTGAATTTAAAACAACGAAATGTTGCAAAAAACTCTTTAATTATTATAATTAACTTCAGGTAACAATAAACCCTATAGCTACCTTTAAATTAAGATGTATTACGTTTTTTTTCTTCTTCATACTCAAATCAGCTCAGCATACTGTCGCTTGTTTCGTGCTAGGCAAAATAGTTTTGCGGCGCTCGCAATCCCTGTCCACTCTAATGTTTCGTAGCCATGACTTTTTCCTCCGACCGACTTTCCTTTTACCAGCTACTTTTCCCATCATTATAAGTTTATTATGTTTCTGGACTATACTAAATTCAAATAAGAGCACATGCTCATTTGTGCTCTTATTTCTCTTCGTTTTTTGGACTGTTACATATAATCTAGTGTATAATTGATCGAAGTATAATGTACCCTTTTTATAGACCTACACGAAGTCGTAAATTTTTTTTAACAATATACTGAACAATATTTGAGTTATTTAAACACGTTCCAAATTTATTGTCAATATTCATATTATTTTATTACATTTTTAATTTCCGTTCTTTTTTTGTTGTTTGTATCCAAACTGAACGATACATAGATTATTACGCGACCAAATAAAATTATACGTATATTTTTCAAAATATCGTACTACAGCTTACCATTTTATTTTTACATCATAAGAAAATAATAAGTCTATCTCGCTTTTGCTACAAAATAATAGGTCTATCTTGTTTTGCCTCGTTTACATCATGTTAGTATGAAAGAGACAAAGCTGTGATGATACAGAGAGAGATGATTATGTTCGTTTGGTATATACTTACTGACTGACTGTGACTCACACTGTGTCCTGTGACTGTTATTTGATAACAGAATCTTCCAATTTAAATAACAGTTGTTATATGATAAAGTGTTATACCTGTGACTTTTAACTGTGACAATAAATACGCCTCACGCCTAGGTAGAACCTGAGAGATGCGAACACGCACCGTAGTGGTGATAGTCTGATGCCGTAAACAATCAAATACTTAGTACAAATATTGTGAAGTAATTAATAAAAGTAATTATGGAAACCAGTGAACTATTATTTCTACCAGAAGAGCTAAAATTAGTCTGTAAGCTTTCTTAAAATTGTAAAATAAAATAAAAAAATAACTGATAAGTGAAATCTAGAATAACATGTAAAAATATATTTTCTTTAATTATTCGTTGTAAAGAGTATTTACATTTCTAGAGTACTGAAAATTACTATGTTACAAAAATTTCAGCAAAAAGATGTATTATTTAAGTACAAAAAAAAACCATTAAAAAATAAATCATTTAATAAATATTTTTAAGTGTTTTATTCACAATCTATATATTTTTCATCTAAAAAAATACACTCACTTTATTATTTTGTTAACCCCCAAATACTGGATAGCTACTCAGCCACCGGACTATTTTGATATAACGTTATTTTGAGGTTCTGTTAAATTTCGAAATGAAATACTGGATAGCCATTTAGCTCATAAATCGGTCTACTCAGCAAACATCCAGCTAAATTTCCACAGATTAACGAAAAGTTTGTTTTCAGTTAAAATTTTTATTGTATAAATATAAACGTTCCATTTGACGCAATATTCTTCATACATGATGTCCCTAAATTGGAAATTTAACCCTTTATATTTAATATGAGGAATCATTGTAACGTTTTTACTTTTGTTACGATTATGTTTAAAGCTATATTATATATTGCCATGTTATTATTTTAAAAATCTGTTAATAAAATCATGTGGGTGAAAAAACTTATGTCCCTATATCCGTAGCAAGTTTATTAAAAATATTATGATGTTTGTTTATTTTATTTATTGTTTACAATTGCACTCGGTTTTAAAGTTAGTTTTTGGAATATCTTTTCAATAAATAGGTATATAAAATACCAAACAACGGCTGCAGAACCACCTAAGTACCAAATGGAAAAGACTATGTAAATAAATACGATATGAGAAAGACGCTGTGCTGGATATTATAAACAGGTAAGTATACACGTATTCCTCTAAGTTTTAACGAATTTATATGATAATTAACTATTTAATATATAATATGAATCGATTATTCACACATTTTAAATCATCATCATCATCTACAGCCTGTAGGATCCCACTGCTGGGTACCTATAGGCTTCTCTCATATTATGCCTCCTATATATTATCTCCTCCTCATATAGTAGTATTATGTAATAAATATGGAAAATAAAGTATGGTACAATGTGTATAACTATAAATAATCCTTTGTTTCAGGAGCTGGAGTGGAGTACATAAATATTCAATGTGTACCTATATAATAAGACCGTCCAAGAAATATGGCTCATATATATAGTGCCATGTATATCAGCTATAGACTAAATAAGTAAGCTCAACAAATATATATAAAAAATAAAAAGAGATATATAAAATTATGACATACTTTAACTTAAACACTTTTGCAGGTAACGCTATAGAAATCATGCATACAACAAATCATTTGGACAATACACACCCTTTTGAAATGAGTATGTAATATAAAAATATACAAAAAAGAATGAGACAAATTGTGTCAAGGAAGAAATATTTGCATCAGAAAACAGTGATTTAAATCAAAGTTGAAGAATGTTATGAATTTTAATTAATATGTCATACATAAAATAAATTGTTTATTTCACCTATTTTCATTGTTAAAAAATGTCATATTATATTTCTATTGTACATTTTTAATAGTACATTTATTAATTTAGTTTTAAATTAATGTTAAAATAATTGTTATTATTTTGTGTTTATAAAGGTATATAGATATAAATGTAAGACAGATCTAAAGAAATGTAGATAATTAAAAAATATAATATGTACTAATGCTGTTATTAAAATATACTACAATAAAACATAACTCATTTTTATTTGTATTCATTCCATGGTAATTCAATAAAATGCACTGTACGGTTTAAAATATGTATTTTATTATATTATTCCTTGTTGCAACATTTTCATTGGTTATACTATGTGGAGCTGGTGGAAATGATTCAGAAAGATCAATCTCCAATATATGATCATTCTGGGAACATGCTATATTATGTAACACAGCACATGCCTCTATAATAGTAAGCTAATTTTCAAAAACTTATAGCCCAACTTGCAGACAGAAGATCTTTGTTGTAAAACCAAAGACCCTCTCCACTGGGTTTCTTGTTTTAGTATGGTCTTGATTGTAAGCTTCTTCAGTCTCCCCTTTCCAGAAATGCACATAAAGGAGAATCATTGAAATTTTTACTATCATGCACCGCGCCTGGCCATCGGCCTATAATGTTTCTTATCCTCAAGTTAGGGTCGCAGACTGCTTGCACATTTATAGAAAAATGGCCTTTTCTTTTCTAAATGTTTCTGCTTGTGGTCCTCCTAAAAACAAGATAATAAAAATTAGAGCTCTAGCAAATATTCTTATTTGAAACTACAAATAATTTTATGTAATTGAAAAAATATATTCATAAAATTGAATTCTTTATAGGAAACTACTATTGTAGTTGAACATTGTTCCAGTATATACTGAATAGCTACAATCAGTACAAATCATTGTATGATTAATTATATTATATTATATATTTAGCCCTACAACTATTTAGAGAGCTTGGTTATATGGGGTACAGTGGGCTGGGGAAGAGCCAATTACCTGCTAAATGTTTTGATTCCAACGAGCATGTATATATAAATTATTGTGTAGAAATCATTTAGAGTGTGCCTTTATACTGTGCATAATATATTATTCTATTCTTTGATTAATAATATAATATTATGTACAGTAAAAAGGGATACTCTAAATGATTACTACACAATATAAAATACGCTAGGCATTTTAGAAGCACATTTAGTTAAAATAGGATAAGAAAACATATATTTGTGTACATGTAAAAGCTTAATAGTTATGTATACATTATTATAAGTAGAAATTACCTGGAGATTTGATCCTTATATGTATGAAATTTATAACTTCAATCACTCCTGCGATCGCATAGAAATCATTCGCAATATGGCATTGTTGTTGTTAGTTGGGAATTTTCATGACACGATTTTGTAGTTTAACTAACTCTGCTGCAACTTTGTGTTGTACAGTCGGCTGTTCCACGTGAAATACATCTCCAATAATCTTCTGGTAACTGCCTGTCGTAGAATATCATAAAGCAAGTAACAGTTGGTCGCAAGTTTTTATCAATCGACTTCTATTTGTAGTGGGTTCTATTTTGTCTCCAGCAAGGAACACAGATGCAGAACAGTTTCTTTCTTCAGGCGGAACCTCACTTTGTTTGAATGTTTTCTTCTTTGTATTTGTCAAAAGCATTGATTTTTTTCTTGATTGGCTCGCCTTGATGAAGCTATATCGTCATCAGACAGCGATGAAACCGACGCGAGTGTCATTTTAGTAAATTTTATGTAGAATTGATAAAGTTAAGAGTGGTCGCAGGCGGCCTTAAGACGACGGCTGCTTAAAACTAGAAATTCTTAAAAAATTGACTGTTTGACAGCTGTCAAACTCTTAAGTTGCTTTCGAGAATACGAATCGGATGATTAATGCCCCATTAAATATTTAATTCTCAAGTGGTTTAATCGAAGTTATATTTAACTGGAATCAATTTAACAGGTCATTAGAGCTAGTTAATCGGAGTTAAAAGTTAATTGGCTTTCCAGTATTTGGGCATAAGTTTCTTTGGATCACTTTAATGTGATTCACAGAGACTTAACAAAATAATAAAAACGAAAAAAAATATCCTGTGCAGCTACGCGCAGCGCTCGCACTAACACTGAATACAACTGCCTTTGCCTGTATTCCTTATTATATTAAAAAAGAATAATCTTGATAATCTGTCAACCGACATTCGTGAACGAAAGAATGAGCGGCTATGGCTAAAGATTATATAGGCCAGTTAAACGTCTGTTTCTGATTGGTCTGTGGCACACTTAGAGTAATTACCTCGTGGCACATGACCAAAATCCAAATATCATTCAGGATTCAACCGTGAAATGTACCTATAGAAGTGAATTGCACGAGTACTATGAAAATAAATGATTAAATTACTTTTAATTGTGAATATATTATAAAGTAAAATGGCCTCTCGGAGGAAAATAAAAGATATACTAGACAGTGACGATGAGTTACCCAGTAAGTTTAACAAGTAATGTTTTTATATCGAGAAGTTTTGAACTAAATAATTCTATATACTTTATTGTGTTAAAATATTTCAACTAATTTATATTTTAAGTAAATAAATGACATAGTAATGAAAATTTTAAAACTGTCAAATTTCCGAAGGTATTGTTCCTGTTTAATATGAACTTAATACGCCTAAACGAAATTAACTCGTATATTCAACATGATAATTACTGTTATTTGTATTTACAGTTACATACGAAGATATTGCAGTCACTCCTGCCTACCAGGATGATAATCGTTTTCCAGAGAAGGCAATATATTTATTGACTAAAGGTGATGACGATTCTTCTGAGTATTCAAGTGATCTATCATCTATACATGGTACTGATTCAGAGCCCGAATTCGAAAACACAGAGTCTAAAGAATGTCAGCCAAGTTATTTACGTAGAGGAGTGCTCAGTCGCAAAGATGCATATTGCATTAAAGTCTTAGGAACTGTCTATAATGATGATACACTGATATGGTTTATAAACTTCACTATAGCCAAAGATATGCAATCCAATTACAACTTTTTGAAGAGTTGTTTAGCCAGCGATGATGAATATTGTAAATCAAAAAATGAATATGTAAACAATTATTCTAAAAAAAAACACAAATTGTGGTAAAAAAATTGTTTTTGAATATAAGTAAATAAGTGTTAACAGGGTTTCTTTAGGATTTATGAATTTTCACTCAATAAATTCTTGATAAATATTATAATTTGTACAGAATTTTTTTTGAATTGAATTAATTAGGACAACTGATATAATATGTGTGTCAAATACACAAAACAAAGAGGTGTGGTTAGGTGAACCACATTATTTATTGATAGGCAAAACTTTTAAACAATAAATAAAGACAGATAGGTTTTATATTCTTGTAAAACCGAAATCTATTTATTTAAAAAAAGAAATATCTTAACAAAACTACAACTTTATTTGAAAAATTATTCGTTACAACCACACGATTTGAAATATGAGATATGATCTACAAATATGAGACAACCACACGGTACGAGAGCACGCCAACGAAAGAGGGCGTGCGCGGTATGTCGGTTAGTTTTATAGCGGCGGCGGCGGCAGAGTGCGTGGGGAGGGCTCATCCTCTAAGACGGCCTCTCCTGACGGGGCAGCGACCTCGCAGCCCAACTCGAAGTCATCAGCAGCAAGGAGCCCAGCAGTGACGGGGGCTTCCGTGGAGGTGGAAGCCTTAGCGGTGGTGGCGGCGGCTGGATTGTGCCCACCGTCTAACATCGGAAGACTCGCATCAACAAGATGCGGAGTGGACCCCGTGGCGTCACCATGACGCGATGAAGACGCGTTAGCGCTGGCAGCGACATCGCACAAAGTGTCCTCATCTTCGCACTGACCTAGAATAATTTACACGTAACGTGAACAAAAATAAAACTTTTAGTTAAATAAAAGAGTTTGTTCTAGACGAAATTTCGCAATGTAGTTTTTCAATATGCAAGCACATACGTATTACTCATTTCTAAACAGGCAAGTTATTTAAAAGGCAATTTTTTTGAACGAGCCTCCCCCTAGAAATACACTGATGCTCGATGACCATAAGATCAGAGACTAATACAGCACGTCTAGGCAAAGTTCAAATTGTTTTCGTTCTAGAAATACACCGATGCTCAATGATCTCGAGATCAGAGGCTGACACGGCACGTCTAGACGAGCTTACGGGGTTTATACTGGTCTCTTCCTAAAAATAACATCGATGCTCGATGAGTACATAAGCGGCACCCAGAGACTCACACGACACGTTTAGGTCAACCTGATACCCTTTGCTTACTAAACGAAAGGATTTAAGGCGGTCTCTTCCCAGAAATAACATCGATGCTCAATGAGTGCATGAGTACTCAGAGACTAATACGACACGTCTAGGTCAACCTGTTACCTTCGAGCTAACGTCATTCCCACCTATGCTCAATGGAAGAACCAGAGACTCACAAAGGCATGTTCTGACGCATCCTCATATCAGACTGCAACATTTTAACTACACAACACAACTACTACAAAGTACAACAAGACAAACGAAATTTCTGCTGTAAAAGAAATGATTAGCCTAAGTATTGTATAACACTTACTATCGAAAAAACGCAGCGCAAGTATCGGGCGTCCACTCACCGCGCCACGATACCATATATTCGGCAGCTGCCTGCGTAGTTTTGCCATAAGAGCCGGCTAGCAAGCGTAGCTCGTAGCGTCCGCAGGGCAAACGCTTTACTACGCGATAGGGACCGCGCATCCCGCTATCCAGTTTACCAGTGCTTTGTGTCTGTTTGATAACATAGACATGATCATTAAGGGCAAACGAACGCGGTTCAGTACGATTTTTATTAACGTACTCGTTCTGCTTCCTTTGATTGTCTAATAGCAGTTTATCAGCTCGTTGGCGGCGAAGCTCACGCCAAGACTGCCGGTTAGCGTTACACCCTTCGATAGCAATATCTTTGATAAGAGAATTTATAACTGGTGTCGTGGAGTCAGATCCGATGAGTAAATTTAGCGGAGAGTATTGGGTGGCCTTTTGTTTGGTAATATTAAGCACTAACTGCAACTTCCATAAAACATCGGACCACCTTTCACCTTTATGATTGACCTCTACTCGGATCATGTCGAGCACCGTGCGGCAATATCTCTCTACCTGACCGTTCGATTGATGCATACCAGGCGTAATAAAATGCAGCTGAACGCCAAGCTCAGTCATCCAGCTTTGGAAGTCTGAGCTCTCAAACATGCGACCCCGGTCGCATACTAATAATTGGGGGGGTCCCAAAAAGCGAAATAGTGTTAGTGATAACACGCTTAAGTTCTGTACTATCCTGTCTGTACATAGGATAGAGAAGACAATACTTCGTGAAAGAATCTACCACAATTAAAACGTATTTATGACCGTTAGAATCTGGTAAAACACCCAACGCGTCTACATGGATCGTTTTAAATGGATCAGATGGCTTTTGCCATGAATGTATGGGTTGAAGGGGAGCTCTCGGGACGCGCTTATGCGTTACGCAAATAACACAGTGTGAGATATATTTTTTGACAAATTGACGCATCCCGGGGAACCAAAAATGCTTTATAATCAGATCGAGCGTCTTCTCGACACCAATGTGATCGTGTTCGTCATGGAAGGCACGTAACAAACTTAACCTGTAAGCTTTAGGTACATAACAAAGCAGTCGCGTGTCTTCGCCCGTGATGGCATACTTGTAGTACAGTATGTCTTTCCGAACAACATAACGGGAAGTGTCGAGTTGACCATCGTTTAATTTTTCTATTATTGTGGTAGTTTCCTCATCAGCCGCTTGTGCTACCTGAGCCCAATTTAATGGTTTCCTAGCAGCACAAACGTTGACGGGATTCCTACTGAGGTAGTCAGCGTGGGCCATGAGTGTACCTTTTCTGTACTCCAACGTAAAGTCGAAGTCCTGGAGGTACATCCACCAGCGTGCCACTCTCGGCAAGAGATCCTTCTTTTGCTGCGTCATCTTAAGTGCGTTGCAGTCGGTTACGACTTTAAAATTCTTACCAATCAAGTATTGGCGGAAATGCTGCAATGACTTCACGACAGCAAGGGTCTCCAGCTCATAAGAGTGGTACTTTGGTTCGGCGCCCGCGGTGACCTTACTAAAATAGGCTACCACGTGTTTACGTCCATCATTATGGATCTGCAGAAGTATCGCGCCGTAACCAGCGGAACTCGCATCCGTATGGACTTCGGTTGGTAATTTTGGGTCATATATAGTGAGGACAGGTTCCGTAGTCAAGGCTTTGATGATATCACGACGAGCCCGTTCCTGATCCTCGCCCCAACGAAAAGGGATGCCTTTACGTGTTAAGGCGGCAATGCAGGATGTTTTGGTAGCGTAACTTGGAATATACCGCCGAAAATAACCAGCCAGGCCCAAGAATTGACGGACTTGTTTAACGTTAATAGGTATCAGTGACTTGACTAGAGCTGCAATTTTACCTGGGCTTGGCCGTACCTGACCGTTACTTATGACTCTTCCAAGATACTCCACTTCAGTGGCGAGAAATGTACATTTGCGTAAATTAATAGAAAAACCTGCCTCAGTTAGGGTGTTCAAAACAGAGTCAAGGAGTTCAAGCCCCTCCTGAATCGTGTCACTGGGAAGCAAGACATCGTCAATATAGACTAGCGCCCGACCAGACTCGATATATGACTTGAGGGTGTCAGATATAATTCGCTGATAGACTATCGGTGCATTCGCCAGTCCGTATGGGACTTTAACATATTCGTAATGAGATTCGGGGGTTACGAACGCAGTTTTGGATATAGAGTCCTCGCTTAAAGCTATCTGGTGAAACCCTGTCAACATATCGAGTGCAGTATAAAACTTGCTCTTCCCGAGTCTATCTACGTAGTCATCGATCAGAGGGAGTGGATAGCGATCTTTAACGGTTATTTGATTCAAAGCCCTGTAGTCTACTACCATCCTGTCTGAACCGTCTTTCTTTTTTACTAATAGAACCGGGCTAGCATATTCAGATTCGGATTCCCTGATGATACCTTTTTCTAGTAAGTCACGTACAATGGCGCGCACTCTCAACTTCTCGTCATAGGATAATTTATATGGTCGGTAGCGCACGGGAGTATCGCTGGTGAGTCGAATGTGCATGCGGCCAGTCTTAACAGTTGTAGTTGCCGTACCACTTAAGAAACTGTCAGAATATTTATTTAAAACTTCGATAAGACGTTCTTTATCATCTCCGACTAACGACGTGTTAATCTGATCGACCTGCACACACGACTTCACCGGCGCGATATTGTTAACAGCTATATCATTTCTAACAATACGTTGAGAGTCGGCCGTTCGAACGTAAGCAACGCCCTTTCTGTTCAACACGTCAGTACCTATAATCACAGGCGTGTTTAAACAACCGCGGGGAACGACATGAAAATCGACTTCCAGTGATATTTCGCTTAATTCTATCGGTAACGTGACATACGATGTCGATTTTATTTCGGTACCACCCAAACCACGCAAGATTTGTAAATCAGGCTTTATTTTATAACAGAAATGTTTCAATAAGTCGGCAGAAATAAGCGATAAATACGAGCCGCTGTCTATTAATACATCTACAGGTATACCGCACAAAACACCAGTAACAACATCACTATTTTTATAACTACCTTCAAGTTCTCGACAAAAGTTCACATTCCCTTTATTACGCGATTCCGAACGTTCTTTGGCAAAACATGAATTTTCATTGTGACCATTTTTCTTACAAAACGCACATTTCTCTACGGGGGGCTTAGAACTAACTGACGATTTATTATTGTTGTCAATCTGCGCAGACGCGGGTACTTTGGATTTCGCGGGACATGAATTAAAACCGTGACCCCAACGACCGCACGTATAACAACGTATAGACGCTTCTTTTGACCGTCGCTTGTTAGGAACACTATCTGAACTACACGAATGCCTGTTACTATGTGTGTTTGGATAACTACGTTTTCTATTATTATTAGCACTACTTGAACTAAACGAGTCACGCGTAATAGGTTTCACATATATTGATAGAAATTCCACTATGCTGCTAGGTAAAAGTTTTGCATTAGTCGCTGCGGCACGAATTTGAGGGTCTGTTATTCCACGAATGATAATAGCAGACAAAAGTTCATCACTAAGACCCCTCACTGCGCGTAAACGTAGCAAAGATCTACGCGCATACTCTGCATAAGTGGAATATCTATCAGAGTTCGTACACATCACATCAAAGAGTATACTTGCGACGTCAACATATCGTGGGCACAATGTTTTCAGTTCTTGTTTGAAGTTCGACCATGTACGCTCGCTATGTACCCACTGGCTAAGCCACACACGCGCATCGCCCTTCAAACAATTACCGATCCGAGAAAAACACTCACAATCGTCCCAACGGTTTTTGATTTGCGCCCGATCTACTTCGTCACACCATACATTGACGTCGTGAATTGCCGGGTCAAAATCAGACACAAAATATTGGTTTGGTCTCACCGGGTTTAACCCATCGATCGCGTTGACGAGCCGTTGCACCACGTCACTGGCTGAAGCTGGGGCGACGCCGGGAGAAGCGGTTGGCACGGTGGGCGGCTCGGTTGTAGCTACCCCGCGCCCGCTGAGCGGCGTTACGGCGCCGGCCTCGCTAGATGTTCGCGACACCTCCGGCTCGCCGCTGTGTCCATCCGGCGCAGCAAGCACGATCGCCTGCCTTGTTGCTGAATTCGAGCGCACGTCTTCCAACGCCTGTAGCCTCCCTAGAATCGCTGAAAGCTGTTGCCCGATGTCGGGCGGCGGTGGCGTACTCTCGCGATGACGACTACTTTTTCGTTTGGAGGAAGGCATTTTTCGAGCAGAAAAAGGATCAGACAACAACCAGCGGACTGGCAAACGTCGTCAGATCCCACTTCTGATCTTGTAAAACCGAAATCTATTTATTTAAAAAAAGAAATATCTTAACAAAACTACAACTTTATTTGAAAAATTATTCGTTACAACCACACGATTTGAAATATGAGATATGATCTACAAATATGAGACAACCACACGGTACGAGAGCACGCCAACGAAAGAGGGCGTGCGCGGTATGTCGGTTAGTTTTATAGCGGCGGCGGCGGCAGAGTGCGTGGGGAGGGCTCATCCTCTAAGAATATTATATAAACAATATTAACACTAATAATTACTGTGGCTTTGACTAAAATGAAAAACCCCATACATGTGATAGCCACATCAAATGAAGTAAACTATTAAGTGCAACTACAGTATACATCTCTGATACATACAAGGAGAAATATTTTAAAGTAATGTATTTTTATGATTTATTTAAACTGTCCAGAAAACCTTTAGAGCACCTCACAGACTGCTCATAACATTTTTCAAAGCCCTTAGCATCGCTGTCCTGTAAGAAAAAAATATTTATTATGCAACAGTCACAGGAACTGCAGTTTTATTACAAACTATAATTGATAGGTATTATCAAAATAGCACAAGTTTAACTATCCAAGACTAGGCTATGTTGGATAAACCTGATATTAACAATATATCTGCAGATTTATGGGGCAATATTAAGTAGTAAAAAAATATGTGACAAGGAAGCTCAAGTTTTATAAGGGTTTTGTTGAGTCTTGGGTGTATTACACAAAAATATTACAAAAGTATTACATTTTATCAACTTACATAATAAGGATCCCTGATAATTCTATCACCCTGAGGATCAAAGTCTCCAAAAAGCAGCAGTTTTGCTTTGCTGCCTTTAGGTGCTCTTTTATTAAGGTCTCGCATATTGGCTTCGTCCATTCCAAATATGTAGTCATAGTAATTAAAATCCTCAGAGGTTATCTAAAATGAATTAATGAAACCAGTTATTGCAATTTGAAAACCAAACATTTGCATTCTATGGAACTTGTGTGTATAAAATTACTCCCATTGAATCTAAGAGTATTTATAATATAGAGGAAGCGCTGTTATTTCAGAAACAGATAAAACTGTTGGTGCCAGGCCATAGGCTGACATATGACTGGTTGTCCAACATGAACAAATGATTTGAAAATAAAAAATAATAGTTTAGGGTTATTGGACTAAAACTCATTAAAGGTGGATAAAAACTAAACATACTTTCAGTTGGACGTAGTTATGCAAAATGGATCCAACCCACAAAAACTACTTTTTGAGTATCTTTGTATACCGGTACTTTGTATAGTAGTAACTTTGTATACCGGGTATCTCAAGACTGCTACCGAAAACGAAGCCGGGTGGTAGTTTTAGTGACTACAAACACAATGCAACTAAAATTTTGCTAAGAAATGCGACAATATTCAATTTTCAATTTTTAAATATCGTCATTTTTGGATGGTAAATCCATAGTTTTTGGTAAAATAATAATTTAAACTCTATTATACCTTAGAGTCTTTATAAATAAAAGGGTATAAACTATTATTTTACGAAAAAAAATGTATTTATCACCCAAATACGGCCATATAAAAAAAATAACAAAAAAAATATTGTCGCTTTTTTTTCCAACATTTTCTGTTGCATTGTGTTTGAAGTCGCTTAAACTACCACCCGGCTTCGTTTTCGGTAGCAGTCTTGATATACCCTGTATGCAAGAAACATCCAAGCTGCAAAGTATCTTTTTTCTAATAAAAAACACAAACGTTAATGATACCAACAGAATATTGTGCATTATTGCAGAGTTAAAATAGAACCATGTGTCATGGTGACCTAGATAATTGTTTAAAAGAATAGAAAAAAAGATCCAAACTACATTGCGTAAACTTCAAATAAAAAGATCCATAATGGTTTCTTAGATTTACGCAAATGTTACACATTGAAATAGAACTGTTGTTTACGGATTTCATCGCGGATTTGTTTTAATTTTTACATTTTTTGAGTTCCCGACGTTTCGAGTCCGCCCCGTGACCACGAAAGCTGTAAAGTAATCGAAACGTCGGCAACTCAAAAAATGTAAAAATTTAACCAAATCCGCGATAAAATCCGTAAATAATAGTTTATTTCAAAAAGATCCATCCCACATTTTTAATATTGTAAAAAATCCAGACAATTTTACTAAAAAAAAGTTTATTAAATAACATAAAACTTATTAAAACAATACTATACAGGGTGGACAAGAAAACGGCGCACCTGCCAATATACATTATAGTATATGGTGAAGGAATCTTAATTAAGACGGATTTGTATGGCGCTAGCGAATATTAAGAAAGATGCCGAGAAAAAAAAAACTAACGTTACACATGCTACCCCTTAACATGTTAAGCTAAAGTGATTGAACCTTACAACTGAACGGTAGACATTCAACAATAAATAAGCAGAGCTCATTATTTACTTATAAGTCGATTGTGTACATCACGCTCAGGGTACATAAAAAAGATATTAAATTAATACTGCCAACAGTCACATACATGGGTACTAACCCCACACTAAGATACAAATCTTGTGTCGCGGGTATTAGAAAAATAATTATGGTTCACGGAAATTATTTGTCTCGGGGCGGGAACCGAACCCGCGGTCTCTCATTTCACAGGCAGTTCTTACCAACTGCGCCACGGAGGCCGTCGGTGACTCATATGGGCTAGTTAGTTGTCATTAATGACCACCAAAATAGTTAACTGACCTTGTAATGTAAACCGTAATGACCTTGATAGGCAAAGCTGGAAGCGCAGGATCCACCAAAACCCGCACGAAAACACTGTCACAGTTTGGTAGCACAAATCACTTTTTCTTTTACATTTCACATAACACAAGTTACATCAAAAGCTATCAAATTGGGTAATGTTCAAAGCATGGTGAAATTAATAAAATTTACTCAAAATAACTGAAAACGAATTTACAATAATATGCACACGACTAATACATGCACACGCGATCGCAATCCGAATTCAACTAATAAAAAATAAATTATTATTTTGATTCTTGAAAGATAAAGGCCTGTTCACATTAGATACAAAGCTTTCCTATTTGAGTTCATAATAATTCATCTGAACAATTAGTATTACTACTGTATCAGACCATATACGTGCCACTGCAGGGCACGGGGTCTCCAGTGCAGTAAATTAGTAGTTAGTGTTTATTGATTTCACTAATTTTATCTCAAATAAGTCTCATATGCAAATTCTATGCTATAATGGTAGACGACATTTCTCTAGGTATAAGAATTTAGAAGAAATTTTATCACTTTAAAGTAACATTATTTTCAAAATACATTAAAATAATGTTAAATACAATAATAAGCAAAGTAAATAGGCAATTTGTAATTGACTGGATCGGCTGATGACATATTTAAATAACATTATAAGCTCTTGAGCAAGTATCAGTATCAGTCCAATAAGATCTTTTTTTAACGTAAATCTTTTTTATATCGGAGTACTTAATCCAATTAAGTTATATCAAGTGTGTAGTGTGAACACACCTCAAGATGTCGGTCTTCTTTTGCAAAATGCTAAAAGTTACCGACATAGAAATTGCCGCCTTTCGGCACGCACTCACAAACGGCGGCGGCGACCTCAAAGGAAGAATAATCGAGCCGCGTTGGATCCGACAAAGTACACTATGACCGGCGGCTTCCTTTGACTAATAGGGCCGAATTGGGCCATCATTTTAAAAATATTATTTTTTATTAATCAGTGTCATCAGATTATTTTTTCAATGAATCTAAATTATTTAGAAAATTTAAATGTTATGTAGGTATTACCAAAACTTTTCTAATTATAATTAAATTCGCAATCTTACATGATTTAAGCGATGACCAGTGTGATTTCTTGGTATCTTTCAGTTTGGATTTGTGACACTAAGGAAAATAATGACAAACAAAATAGTCAATCCATTCACGATGCAACTGCACCTAAAGTTATTATGTTGTTAATTTATTGACGCTTAAATCTAAGTACGTCCCTGTTTAACTGATTGATTTATTTGAAATGAAACAAAAAATATCCTTTTTTGAAGTTAGAGAAGGATAAATTATACAGCTAAGAGTTCATGACCTTACTCATGTGTAAACAGCTGTTAAAGCGAAGTTTAAGAAAGTTTTGATGCTGTTAAAAATGGTTTTCGTGGTATATTTCGTTAACCGTTCAATTAACGACGAAACGAAAAAATACGTATGTGTTTAAATCTTGTTCTTCATCCATTCCAACTGATTTTATGTGAAAAAGTGGTGATTAAACTTAAAACTTTAAACGGTCATAACTTCAAAACGGATAGGTATTTTCCAAATATTATTTTTTATTACGATATTAATATTATGCCCTTGTACCCAACTGAGCAAGTGCGCCATTTATTTGCGCTCCCTGTATATAGGAAGCAAATAACAATACCCAAAATTTAAGATGCATTCGAAAACAAACTACAGTCTTGTTATTTTGCTATATCAATTTTACTTAAACTCCTGTTTTCTCAAAAGTAAGTTTTTGTGGTTGGATCCATTTTGCATAACTACGTCCAGTTATCAATGGAATTTACAGCAATTTCCTGTTGGTTAATTAATTAGTTACAGGAGAGTGTCCATTTTACTATGAAACTTCGAATTGGTGCGAGGATTTTTGAGCCTCGAAAAAAAAACCTTATTTTGTGTGTAAATAAATAAAACATAATTTCGACCCAGGCAAAGGAGTTCTTGAGGAAATAAACTTGAAGTCCAATTTTTTTTTCTTCAACTTCATAAACAAAATGTTACATGTAATGATAATTACTTCATTTTATAAAAATCTTTTGTCTGGGATAAAATGTTTAAGGACAACCCATAAAAATGCTATTTTTTGACGTGACAACGTCTTAAATTAGGTTGCGGCTGGGAGTCACTTATGAAAAAGTGTAACGCCCGGTAACGTTACGATGAGTCACCGAACGAGAGAGAGGCCCGCCGAATGCCTTGCGTCTCTCTCCCACTCAACTATGATCGGTCTGCCGCGCGCGCAGCACTAGAGAATTAGGCGCATTGAATCGGCGCATGCTTGTGTCTCTGTCTTTGTCTTTCTCGAACGTTCTTGGCGTTGGAAAAACAAGAAAGCGTCACAATACAAGTTCACACGTGTGGTTAAAGTATCGTCAGCTGTGTCTGTAGTGAAAATATGGAGTGCTTAGATTCGTCATTTATCATTTACAACAACTACAACAATAAAGGTAAATAATTGTACACTGATATTTCATCATCGTAAACTATGATTGATTGATTAATTGTTAGATTGACACAAAAGTTGAGAAACTGAGTTTATAGGTTATGTCATACTATTGATAAATGTTGATAGTGTTTTAGTAAACAAAATATATTTCTATAGTTAAAATTTGTGCAATTCTTATTTTCATTCAATTCCTTGTTCCTATTGTGCAATTTAATTATATTCATATCAATAAATATTCTACCGAGAAAAAGACGTTGTCACGTAAAATCTTCGCCCGTAAAACCGACTTTTTTTCTTCTGTTTTTGGCTTCGCACTTCTTGTACATTTAGCCAATGTCGAGTATAGCGATATTGACAAGCTTATTGGACTCAAAGGTTTACGGAAAAGGTAAAGGTAGGGAAACTATTTGATTTAAGATAACGGAAAGGAATGTGGATTAAGTATCTATCAGGAGAGTTTTTATGAAAAAGGATGGAGAAAACGAAAAATTGATAAATGTGTCTACGCAATAAATAGACAATATATGTCAATTTAACAAGACAAAAACAAAATAAAAAGTATTAATACCATATTAAAGATAAAATAAAAGAATATAAAATTAAATTTTTATATTATTGCTAATGAAAAATAATGCTATACATTTATATACAGGAATGTCATTACTACTAAGAAGAGTGGTGATGGAACATGGAAAAGGAATACGAAGACGAACAAGAGAGTTAATAAAGGATGAACGATCATATTTTGTACATGCAAACAGTATGTGATTTAAGTCGCCGACATCAGATTCACAAGAACACATGAAACTATTTATTATATTAAGTTTTGCAAGATGAGCGGGAGAACAGTGTAACCAAGTCTAGATCTTATCAATATGGAGGTTTCCAGTTTCCCAAACTTGGCCTTATAAAACCAGGGTTTTGTTGGAATATCTGGCTGAATGCAAAAGTAATAGCGGCCCTTAGTCTGTGCACTGGAACACCAAGCTGCAGTCCATAAATCCCGAAGAAATGTTTTCGGCAAGGATAAAAGATCAATACTGAAGTTTTTAAAAGGAAACAAATCCCCACAGTGTACCGCTTCCTTGGCAAGTTTATCGGCAGCATCATTACCATGAATTCCCGTATGACTAGGAATCCATCCAAAAACTAGTGAATAGTCCATGGATATACACTTGAATGCTAATTCCCTAATTTGGAAAATAATCGGAAGCATAGTATTATTTTTAAAAGGAAATCTTTCAATGGCCTGAAGTGCACTTAAAGAATCCGAGAAAATAATTGCTTTTTTTAGTTTAAAAGTTAGAATGTATTCAATGGCCTTAGAATACCAAGGCATTCGCCAGTAAATACTGATGCTTCCGGAGGAAGTCTTATTTTTTGTACTATGTTATACTGGGAATGGAAAACACCGATCCCAACACATTGAGAAGGAGATAATTTAGAAGCATCTTATTAGAAATCAAATAATGGAAGCCCTCAAAGCCAGCAAGAAAGGAATTAAAAGAAACTCTAATATTTGGAGAGTGTTTATCAACACAATCGAATATAATTTTAGGAGAATAAGTTAAGGATTCATAAGTATTACTAAATAAAGGGAGAGTACTAGAGCGATGAGTGGGCGCAGACAGGGATTGAAATTTTTGGTAACTTTTTATGAGACATGGAAGGGATTTAAAGTTACAATAGCCTGAGTTAACTTGTGTTTGGAAGGGGCTCAAGTAATGGAATGAGTGGATGATTTGAGAATTGGATAATTCTAAACAAATATCTGTCGGAAAGAAACTGTCTCCTAAGGAAAAGTGGAGCTTCACCACATTCTACTTGTAGGGCATTTATAGGGCTGGACTTCATAGCCCCTGAAATAATACGCAATGCTTTAGATTGCAGCCGGTCTAATTTTCGAAAGGCATTAACATTACCAGGCTCTAAGAGAAAGGGTACCATAATCAAAATACTTTTGATTATGGCATTATAAACAAGCTTTAGTGACCAAGGATGACTTCCCCACCAAACACCAGATAAACATCGTAACATATTATTTGTCGCTCGACTTTATTTATTACATGTTCACAATGAGGTACTCCCAGAAAGATTGGGAGTCCCAAAATAACACCAAATAATTGAAGTTATTTTTTATTTGGAAATCTGAACGTCATCGGACAAAATATTTATAACAGGGGGATTTCTAGCACGCGAAAATATCATTGCTACACTTTTAGATGGGGAAAGGTCTAAACCATTAGTATAAAGCCATGATTTGAGGGAATGTAAAGAAGTATTAAGTGCACAACAAGAATTTGTAACAGAAGGAGAAGAACAGTATAAAAGAATGTCATCTGCATATTGTAAAATCTGAGTTTCTTTATTAATACAAGAGGCCAAATCAAAAGTGTAAATATTATAAAGTAAGGGACTAAGCACCGAACCTTGCGCAGACCTCTCCATACCACCCGAGATAAATAGTTATTCTCCGAAGATAACAATAGAATCGTCCTTTCATGTAAAATATTGAGAATAAAATTACTTAGTTTTATAGGAACTGTAAGACTATATAACTTGCTTTGCAGAATTGATATTTGTACATTATCATACGCAGATTTGATGTCTAAGAAAACAGCAACAGTACTTAAATTTTTCGAGAAAGATAATCTTATGTCCGATGTAAGGATACTTAGGCAATCTAAAGTACTTTTGCCTTTACGAAAGCCATATTGTGAATTTGATAATAAATTTTGATTTTCCACATACCACTCTAGGCGATTTTTTATTAAGTGTTCTGATAATTTTATTAGAACGGAAGAAAAAACTATCGGGCGATATGAAGAAGGATCAGATGGGATTTTATTAGGTTTGAGAATTGGCAACACTATTTGGCGTTTCCATTCTGGTGGAATATTTCCTGTGCACATTATGGAGTTAATAATATTTAAAAAGTACATAAGAGAATTGTCACTCATATGAGAAAAGAAAGAGTAAGGAAAGCCGTCTATACCAGGGGCTGAATCCGTTCTATTCATTATGATACCTTTAAATTCAAATATTGTGAAAGGGAGATTTAATAATGAGTGGGATTCATTAATTGCTTTTAAATTTTCAGAAATTAAGGGAGGATGGAGGTGAAGAGGATTATGTGGTACCCAAGGTGGAGCAAGTTTATCCATAAAGATGCAAGCTACAGATTGAGAATTTGAGGAGATGGCACGTGAGAAAGAGAGGACCTGAAACGTCTGATGTTGCGCCAAACAGTTGAAGGATGGGTGTTTGGTGAAATGGTAGAGCAGAAGTTATGCCAACCTTCAGTTTTCTTTCTTTTAAATAATTTTCGGGTTTGAGCAATTATTAATGAAAGAGAAGCAAAATTCTCTGGAGACATGTTATAATTGTATATCTGCTCAGCTTTCTTTCGCTTTTTAACAGCCTCCAAACACTCGAGTCCCACCAGGGAGGTAAGGGTATTTTTCTATGTGCTGATGTTTTTTTGGGAGGTAAGATGTTGTCAGCTGCTGATGTTAATACATGAGAATAAGCCTCAGCACAAACATGTTCATTACCCTCAGTTACAATAGGGAGAGACTGAATCAGACTGTCTACCTTTTCTCTAAAATTATCCCAAAGAGTACTAGATCTTGATGGTATTTTGTATTTCAAATAAGGTTTTTTGTGAGATTGGAATGGGATATTATGCAAGAATGGATAAGATATTTTAATAGGGAAATGATCACTGCCAAAGAAGAGGAAAGAGGAGACCAGGAAAGAGAGGATGCCAAATTAGCAGAACATATAGATAGATCCACAGCACTTTGATTAGTATGGATGGGGTCATTGCGACGAGTAGGGGCACCCTGTATTTATGTACATAAGTTTTGTGAATCTAATATCTCTAATAGAGCTTCAACCATATGAATTAGATAATGAACTACCCCCAAGATTGATGGTGACAGTTGAGAATCACCAAGAATAAGTATAGGTCTAGGAAGAAATTTCAGGAGGTTATTGAATTCATTGAGAATAGAAGAGGAAGGATGAGAAATATAAATAGAAACTATACAAATATTATTTACACTTACAGCTACAATGGGATTTGATCGCTATGGGAAGGGTAAAAGAATAAAGGAGTAAGGGACAGAGTCTCTAATGAGTAAGGCAACACCACCATAACCCATCAGGTCTGTCTTCTCTTACAGTAATGTAATTTTGTATTTTCAAAACATGACCATGTTTTAGCCATGTTTTCTGACAAAGCAAATACAAAAGGCTGATATTTGTTAATTAAATAAATTAAATCAGATTTTTTATTAATTATGCTGCGACAATTCCATTGAATTATTTTTGGACTGATTGTCCATTGTGTGTGGGAATAGAATAGTCAAGAATAGAGGCAATGTGGGGACGGTGATATATTGTATTTTGGTAACAGATTAAATAGTGATAGAATAAAGTCTTAATATCAATGTTTCTTTTTTAATTTCCATCCTTCTTGGGAGAAAGGGCACATCCATTTGATGGTTCAGGCAGTGAATACTCATTGATAAGCTTATTGTGAGCTTGTTGATTGTATCCTTTGGATACGGTAGGAGCAGAACGGGGCTTCAAAAATACAGTTTTTTTATAATTTGACTTAGTTGGTGAAGTTGAGGAATTAATATATGGGGATTTGGGGGAAGTTAATATATCAGCCAGCATAAGATTTAGTGGCCAGGTGGTAGCAGCTTGGACGCCTCCATGTATGATATAGCACTTTGGGCCATATGAGTTTTATTTGTTTTGTCTCGAAAATTCGGGACATAATTTACTGATAGCATAATGATGCCCTGAACTAAGCAACACGATCCATTAGACTCCTCTATGTCCACATAGTTCCCCAGCATGGTTTTGCCCACACTTGTAACACCTAGGTTAAATCTGCACTGTACTTTTGTAGTCCAAACCGACAACAATTAAAGCATTGAATTGTGGGAGTGCATTGTAACATATAAAAATTCTTTTGGGAGTTCTGTCCATCAAAAGTCACCACAACTGTCTGGGAGGGCTTCCATGTAACTGAACCTTCTTCATAAGCTTTAAATTTAATCTACGAACTTTTAAAATGGGACCACAACCTACAGGGACTGACATGTTCTCAATGACTTCCTCAGGAGACCACTCAGCAGGAATTCCTCTTACTAAACCCATCCTTGTGACATTAAAAGTAGGAATGAACAGCTTTAAAATTATTTTTAATCAGGTTTTCATTACAAATGAAAGAATTAGCATCCATTGGAGAGGTAAATGCTAAAGATATTTTGTTCGCCCAATTCTTTTTACGCTCCCATTAACAATATTTTAATATTATTCTGTTTTAAGAACTTTCCGAATGCATATATATGGATGCAAAATAGCAGGATCATTTTCAGACGAAATGTTCTTTTGCACGTGAACTATAAAGGGCGCGATATCACTTTTGTCATACGATTTCCTTCCCACCGTTTGCGCGGGATTTTTTATGTCGATTGAATCAGATGTCTTATTACATTTTCACTGACTGGTATGCGCCTGCACCGACAATGAAACTCGAAGGAACAGGGTCAGTACATCCGCATACAGAAAAGTATCACTAGAGCCTTGTTTTCTCCGCCTTTTATTGCAGAGTTACAACAGTGTCGACGACTTCTTTTTAGCGGCCGAGTTGATGAAGAGCCATCTGTGGTCCATACCCGACGCAGAGGCATATGAAATGTCTTAGGCAAGCATGGTTCTGAAGTAATTGTTACCAAGCTGCCCGCCGGGGGACAAATCCCGGATCAGGCGGATCATTCATTATGGATACTAAGCGCTTTAATTATTTACAAACACTTACCTAAAACGATGAAATGTAGTCAACTACTACTATGAAATGAAACTAGACTTACAAATATATACAATTACTCCACTGATAGAAATATTAAATAAGCAATTGTGAAAAAAAACACGTCCACCAAGTACAAAGTTTCCCGCGCTTGTAAAAAAAAAATGTAATTATTCAGTTTAAGTGGTGTCTGTATACAGGTCAACAATATTTTTTCGTACCATGAATGGGGAAGTCTTCTTTAATCTTTCACTAAGGGCCCGTCATTAATCTCGTGATCTTTTATTTAATATTTTTAACCCTACCCCCCATCCTCTTAATGATATGTGGTGAGATTTAAGCCTCCCGATCAAAAACATCACATGTATTTTAATGCATATAACTAAGTCTTAATTTTGTTCGAATATGATCTTTAAATACGGGTTTAAAGTATAAATCCATTTTTATTCTGAAATGATGTGTAGAAAAAAATACATGTGATATCTTACTACACCGGTCGCCCATTGTGAATTTCGTGATTTTAATAATTTTAACAAATTGTGGGACTCTGTATTTGTTGGTAGTATTGCATGTTTAATTTTTCCACAATTCACCAATATTATTCACAATCATAATAGTCATACAACTCACTTGTCCGTGCTTGGTTACTATAAGGTACATCATGTTTTTTCATGGTGTATCCAATGCCCTCCAGTCATGTGGATTACCACATGCAACCACTATGGCCAGCACTGTTTATTTCCCACTTGATCACCCAAGTGCAATGTCATTCACAGTTTTCCTGGAAATACTCCTCAGCTAATAGGAGAACGACCAAATATTGCCTACAAATGTAACATTCTTGTAATAATTATTTATGCAATCAAATATTCATTTTATTTGTTATATTGGTCGAAACTGGCAACATTAACGAAAATGCATACATTAAAGTCTTAAAGAGTCTAAACTGGTTCTTTTCTTGATTTCAACAACAGGACATGGAAGTCCATTGTGGGAAAATAGTGACGGTCCTCAAAATTTTTCGCAAACAATAGCAACCAAGCAACTACATCTACATTTCAAGTTATGTGTGCACTGTACAGTGTAAAAAAAAACGTAATATTATTAGGAGTTTTGCAAATATTTTTTTTATTGTTTAATACCAATTAATTAGCAAATGCCGAACAGTTCAATATCAATAAGCCTTAATCGACACATTTAGATTATATAGTTTCAATATTTATAGCGCAACCACAGCAACAAATAATAAATAATAATAAAGTTTTACCTACTTTACATGAATGACTTACCCAGACATATAAATAAAGTTTTTTTCTTTTGTCTCACCATTTTACTTGTGAGCAAAATTTTAAAGATTCAGATAATAAATCAAATTAATTATTATCATCGTTTTGGTAGCACAGACTATTAAACAAGATTGGTAGGTACAATCAGGCCCGTTCAACTCAGTACAAAAAAAGTTACACGTTATGGATGATATGCTATCCCACTTTTTTTAAATGGATGGCATGGTAGTTTCTCCGTTTACTTAAATTAGTGTGTGTGTCGTAGTAAATTTGAAATTGCTACTTGTCAAATTGGTTGTTGCGTCATAGCGTATAGCTGCCATTTTTGTATTGTTCCGTGATTAAACCTAGGGATGAGATATACTTGCAAATTAAATACCAGGGCTTCTAAGTACGAGTAACGTAAAAATACTAGGGTTCAAAACCAGGTCTAAAATACTTAAAAGTATTTTGTTAGTATGAGTCGGCAACCTTCGCGTCCCAGCCGCGGCGCAGCGTCCTATAAAATACTTGCATAGGAATTCAATCCGTATTCCCTAACGAATAAGGAGCAACAATGCATAAATGAAAAAAATACTTGAATTATTTTCTATTCACAATACGATTGTGATTCTATTTATATGAAGTTAAGGATAGTGTTTTCTATGGAGTATTTTTATGTATAGTGTTCCAAGTTTTTCGCGCACCGCCCGTATAGCGGCGCCTAAATTTGAAAATACTTGCATAGGAAGGTCAACCCGTATTTGATGGTAAATAAAGGTAAAGTAGTATGAATAAAAATACTTTGAAGTGCAAAGTATTTGTTATTGCCAAGATACGAATTGTGGTTCTTATCTATATTAAGTTATGAATCATTTTCCTATGCAGTATTTCCATGTATAGTTTTCAGGGCTCTGTGCATATCGACGTATGGCAATACTTTCATACTTGTAAGTATTTTCTGCTCGTACCCAGGGCGCCGTACTTCGAAGTGAATACCTGGTTTTAAAACCTGGTATCGTCAATACGTCTCATCTTTAATTAAACCATAATACGGCGATTTAAAATATATATTATAATCATTATTATTTCCACCGTAGATTTTGGTGCAACAGTTTGTTTTGAAGGCAGATTTTCCATTTATTTGTTAATTTCGTTTGCTTACGGTTTTACGTAAAAGATAAAATAGCCTTTGGAAACCTTAGTGCTAACCGGCTCGAACGAGGTAAGAGTTTTACATAATTTGTGTTAAAATACTTTATGATTTTTGTGATAATAGTGTGATACTAATGGTAAATATGTGTATTATACTTGGGTGCAGCATTCATACAGGACTGAAAATGCTATTTTTTCTGTTACATTCAGAAACTAAGCAAGGTGGAAATGTGGACACTGGAAAGGAGTTTAATTACTTATTTACAAAAGATTGCGTTTATTAAACGCGACGATATTCGTTTTGTTTATAAATGATTTCTTTCGAAAGATATAAATACCGAAAAAAGTAGAATTAACTTTTGTGCAATTCTGTGCATAAAATTATACAACATGTAACAGATTTAAATGTAAAGCGGAAAGTAGTTACGTTCAGAATCAGCTACTGAATCGATATCAACATTTTTGTTGGTAGGTATTTTTTTTTCAAAATAATTAGTTAAGACCAAGTAAATTACAGACACTCTTTCATTAGTACTCCGAAACAAACGAAATGAAACGTAACCCCAGGACATAAGATCTTGTTTAAATGAATCACTAAACGAATACTCTAATAAACTAAATAATGAACAAAATGAAACTTTATTTCGATGGTCATAAAGGTTAAGTTAAGCAATTATCATTAATCAAACGCACACAACGATAGCCCTGAATAAAACGTAATAAGCTACCAAAATAAATAATATCATATTCTCTTTCCGCACCTTTAACTACAACTAGATAGAGCAGGATGCAGCTATTGTTTAATGCAATTTGATCCATCCGACATACGGTGGCGCGCGCGCGGCGGCGCGGTCGGTACATCAAAAGGTTTTGGCAAGGATATCGGGATGCGCCGCGAAAAAAATTACTCCCGGTATTCCGCAAAGACCAGGGCGATCCAAATCCCGCGCAATACATGCACTAAATGAAACAAAACTAATTGTAACAAACATCACTATAAAAAGAAACAACAAGTAGGTATTATGAAAAATAATTTCGTGAACGTGAAAATTGGTGATTAAATTCGGTTTGTGAATTTTGCTACAATGCATGCGGAATCCCGGTGTGTCGGATATCCCGTTATTGCAATACCCAAATGGGGCACGACTATGTGAAAAAAATCTAGTACGTGCCCCAGCAGTTATCTGTGTCTACGTTGTTTTAAGTGTTAAGTAGATATTTCGATAAATTTCGCGCGCGATGTCTTTTCGGTATTCGAATATTGAATACACCTGAAATGGTGAGAAATTTTGGCACTGTGTGGTGATAATGTATCATTGCGTGAGGCAGACAATTTAACAACAGGCACGGCACCAGTGTAGTGCCCGAGAGTATCTCGATGCTGAGTTCGGAGAGCGCTGGATAGGACGCAGCGGACCTGTGCAATGGCCTACTAGGTCACTTGACTTGACGCCTCTTGGCTTTTTTTCTGGGGACGGAATAACGATCTCTATCGGTATACTTCAGTGAAAGTACTAATGTGGAGGAACTAAAAAGTAGAAATAGTGCCAGCCTGAAAAAAAGTGAAGAGTGACACTGAAGTTTACATAAATTACGTGAACAATTACGCAAATGTGCATCAAAGTGTATCAAGGTGGTGGACATTTCGAACATATTTTAAAAAAGAAACGCCCGCATGAGTGCCATGTACACGTAAGTTAATTTTGTGTGTATTTTTTTGTGTTGTGATTCCCAATCTAGTCTTCGTTGTTGAGATTGGGTTATCTTATTATCTTATTCATTAGTAATGCAAACTAAATGACGCCCGTATCCTAGCCCGCCTGTAGAGAACTAAGTTTAGCGAAGTGAAACTTTAATAATATTTTATAGCCGATTCATGCAAATATTGTCTTATGTTGGGTTCGTACGCATTATATCTAGTAAGTAAAATATTTAGATTTTATAGTTAAAACACAACTGTTATGCTTACAGATTAAATTACTAATAATTTATTTACCAAACCACCCAGTAATCAGTTACGTACGTAAGTTTATTTCGTTTATTGTCAAGCTGTTTCTGCCGGCGCAGCGTTCGGCGTTAGGTATAATATATTACTCGGGTGAATGGCTCTGATGGACATGTGTGACGTGTCCGCGAGCGTGTTGTAGTAGTACTCTCTTATTTGTAACTCGTAAGGTGACCATCTTAAGTGCCTACATTTGGTATAACTAATTTCATAATAAAAGATTTTGGAATTATGGGTAGTACGATTTTAAAGCATAAACTATGATTGCAATAATATTTAAAGGTGGGGTGTCTGAGGTTGTGAATAATCCTGTTACACGTTGTATATGATTTTTAAAGAACTTTTAGTTAAAGCGCAGTAATAGCTTCACAGAATCTTATATTTTTAAAGCAGTTGCCGTGTGTGATAGAGTAAGATCAACCAAATAGAGACTAAACTACAGTTAAAACTGTTGTTTTAAAGAATATTATTAAGATATAATTTGGAAGTTTTTTGATCTGGTTTCAATAGTTAGAGCTACAATTAGTGATAAAGGCTCTGCTAATGTTGCTAATTGCTTTCAGTCATTAATATCCAATTCCTAACTGAACATATTAAATATTGCACTAATGATATCTGAGTCAAAATTGTGTTCAAGCAATTACATGTATCAATTAATAATGTACCTCATTATTAAAATGATATGGTAATATTTTTTCAGAAAAATATTCTTTTCGCTGGCTATTGAAGGGCCAAGTGGAATGTAATTGAAACATATACAAAAAGGATGGCGTTGCTGGAGCTTGAAGCACTAACTTCTTGAGAAACACATAAATCCAACATCTTATTACAAAATGAAGGTAATGTCATAATTAATGTATATTTATTTCTAAGGAAAGTCTGTTTTAAAGTTATCAATAGTTGTTCAACATGTCGAAATGGAGTGATATTTACTTATATGCTATTAATTTATACCATGTGTTCCTAACCACACCAGGGTAACATTTTGCCAATATTGAAAAAATAATTTGAACAACCCCTACATGTACGAGACTCTACCACTCAGATAAGTTTCCCAATCGAACCAGAATTTCAGCTAAGTGGTGAAAAACTAAAAGCACCATTATTGATAAAAATAATCTTGGTTTTTGTTTTCAATTCCTGAATCCACACTAGAAGGGATGAGAAATATAAGAGATTAATCAGATACCATATGTCCATGTCTATAGATTTGATATTGTTTATTGTTACATAATAATTAGAATGTATGTACAATTCCAGGTTCATACTTGCCAGCCCAGTTTTTGCACGGCGAAGTGGCTATATCAATATACAGAGTTTATAAGGACGGCTGACATTCTACAACCCAAGACCATGATTATTCAAGGATTAAAATGTGAATTTTGATAATAGTTTTTTCCACAAGCAGAAATATTTTTGTTTATAAATGATTTGACTGAATAGTTTAATTGGTTTTGGCCGATCGGTAATAAGTTTGACACATGCTATGTCCTTGATATGCGACATATTTAATTCTGGAATGTATGTGTAATAAATATTATCAATCGAATTGCACTCTCCCAATCAAAGGAAAGCAAAAACCTCTGTGTTGAAGAATTTTGTGCCTAATATGAATTCAATAAATAATATGTGGTCACTTGCACTTAAAATGGTGTAAAGTTTTTAAATCATTATATAAAAATATGTTCCAATGATGATGACAAAAATTTAGGTATATTATACATTTTTTCCTTCCCTGAACATCTTTATTCTGAATAAAGTGAGTTTACAGAAAACTACATATCCTCATGAAAATGTATGTTAGTAATATATATATATATATAGAAAAAAAATATATTTGTCTATCTTCGATATAATATGTTTATAAAGAGAAATATTGACACTACATAGTATAATTATTTGTAATAGTCATAAATAGTGATTTCATTAAAGCTTTGTTTGTATGTAGTTAGAATGCATATTGGACAACAATGTAATTTTAATAATAGAATAAATAATGTCGAACGTATGCCTAAAGATATAGAAATGGAGTTTAAACTGTGAAAAAGTCACAAAAGGATTGGAGTCACAGGTCAAGTAATGAGGCGTTACGACACAATACTTAATGACAATGTGTCTAATCTCATCCTCAGGTCACAGCGGTCCTATAACGGTATCCCAGTCAAATTCAATCCTTAGCTTATTGGATTGTAGAATAGTTACTATCATTATTTTAATAGCATACTTTTTGTTACTTGATTGAAAACATGTCCTAAAATAAAAGTGTGCAGATGAAATTTGAATGTGGCCACTAAAGTCTCCTTTCAGGGTGAAAAATCAAAGTCAACCTATGTTGGTAAACATTCTCCTACACCCTGAAATTTAACTACTTGATGTTGTAAGTAACTAACATTTTTGCTTCAAGATTGTATGACAATTATTTTAATATTATTTGATTGCAGTATCCGTTATGGCCATGATTTATTGTCTATTTGTCATTAAGCAGCCTCTGATATAGTATATTTAACTTTAAGTGTCCTTTATATGATATAACCAAAAACATACTTATTATACAATAGGAATGCTCACATGTCGCAATAGTGAAAATGGTATTTCTTCATGATACTGTTTCCTTGTATTAAATTGAACCAAATAGAAAACGGTCTAAACTGTTTACATCCCAATAAGTCATCAATGATTTATGGAACAATATAATTATTTGTTTCTATTTATAAAAATAGTAGATATATGGTAGCATGTACGCAAGTACACTAATGTAATAATCAGGAAACATTAAAAAATATACGAGATCCATGCATGGTTAAACTAAATGTAGATGAAGACGAAATGTGTAATGATATTTATTTAAATATATAAATATAAAATAAAATTTACTTTTGAAATGATTTAAAAGTTTTAGAAACCTAAGTGAATGGATGCATGAGTGCAAATGATAAACCCGGTATCAAACCGTAACTTTGAAGAGCGATGTAAACCAGACATTTGGACTCCCTAAGTATTAAAGATCCGGTACTGCGGGAAAGTATCGATTGCCAGCACTATACCTGTTTTTGAGACAATCCCTGTATGCGAAAGAGACAATCCTGCGTTAAGAAATGGGCCACAGGATAAAAAAAAAAAAAACACGATTAAGACATGAATAAATATAAAAACGATATATAGAAAGTACATTATGGCTTTGTGTGTTAGTTTCTTACGTGTAAATTATTTGTAGGAATAGCGGTCTGTCTTGTGTAATAGTCTGTGGTACAATCATACAATCAAACACAGACGACTAAAAATCCAGGCCAATCTACAAATTTTTAACAGGTATGAAAACTACTCATTGAAACCAAACGCTTTTCTACATATCTATTCATTCAATTTTACGGATGTTTCTTTTTCATGTAATTTTGTCACTGCCCAATAGTATTTAGAATTTTGTCATCGTAGTGAGCCATCTCTTTCGAACGTTAGACTTATATAGATTAGATCCGTATCCCACCAGAGCTGGAATCGGTACTTTATCGAAATTACCGATTTGAATATTTAGGGAGTCCATATCCTGTACGATTTTTAATACCGGAAATTTACGGTTATATTGGGATTCATGCTTTAGGTTCAAATTTAGGGATCAAATGAAATACAAAAAAAACCATAGTATAATCAAAGCCTTTAATCATAATATATTCTTTGATTTATTAGGTTATATTTTATATTAAACACTGATTAAACATTTTTATCCTAATAAATATATTAACATCCAATACTTTTTATATTCTTCAGATTAATTTAAACATTTTCAATTTGTTAACATCTCTAATTTTATTCACTAAAATTCGCTACAATGCATCTTAGGACCATAAGAACATGCAATTTAGAACTGACTACATAATTGAATATAGCATTGACAAATAAACGTTTAAATGTGAAACATTAATAATTGCAATTATATTTTACAATACCATGAAACAGCACAAGATTACTTTGTTGGTAAATTTTATCTAAGACACAATGACAATTAAGTAAATAACAAAGCGATTTTGCTTACTTTGGAGATTGACAGGCAAAACAAGACCATACATACTTAAATAAGCTATGGCATTAAGCACATAATATCCAATCATCAGGAGACGACATTAAATGCATGATCGCTATACTAAATACTTTTCTGATCATCATTATTATCAATATATTAAATAGGCCGCACATGCTTAAATATAGTCAGTTAAAGATGTTAATTGCTATTACTATATGTATGCACAATATATGTCTATATATATATCATCCGATATCAATGTACACTATATTAGACGTTCTTTGTACTACACAACGTGTCCACGCAAGTGCGGGGCATGCTACCGCACACGATATCAGTCGCTGCAGCGTGACACTACGCAGCCGATATGCTTCTTTGGATAAAACTTTTATAGTAATGTATTATTTCTATGTGTCCCCCGGCAACCGAATCAGCAAAATTTTATGAAAGTTACAACTATACTTAAAGAATACAACGTAAGTGATAGAATATATAGAACAATGCCGATAATACAGATCTTATTATATGGATTAAATATATTTTAGTTCGTTAAAGACAGGTGAGGCTCCTAATCGTATGTCTGCTATTCTCTGCGCGCAAAAAGATTGCTCGTCGGCGAGTGAGAGAGACGAACTATATAGATATAGATTATTCAGGGATTAATCATATCAGTCGCCAATAGGCTAACCTCTCGTAATACGGACTACCAAAATGTCTAGGAAGAAACGAGTTGCAAATTGATTTCAGTATTTAATTTTAATTATATGTTGTTGTTTGAAACAGGGAATTAGTATTTCGAGCCAATTCTATATGTTACATATAATGCTACTATAGCGAAACCCACCTGATTGTTAGTGAAGACTATATCATATGGTAATTGTTTATATTCTTACGGTCGGTACGAAAAGGAGATCTC